>JANJGN010003325.1:0-47295 GCA_026770705.1 Isurus oxyrinchus
TGTTTAAATCTGTTTGCCTCTGTTTAAGTCTGTTTGCCTCTGCTTCACTCTGTTTGCCTCTGCTTAAGTCTGTTTGCCTCTGTTTCAGTCTGTTTGCCTCTGTATCAATCTGTTTGTCTCTGTTTAACTCTGTTTGCCTCTGTTTCACTCTGTTTGCATCTGTTTCACTCTGTTTGCCTCTCGTTTCAGTCTGTTTGCCTCTGTTCACTCTTTGCCTCTGTTTCACTCTGTTTGCCTCTGTTTCACTCTGTTTGCCTCTGTTTAGTCTGTTTGCATCTGTTTCACTCTGTTTGCCCCTGTTTAAGTCTGTTTGCCTCTGTTTCACTCTGTTTGCCTCTGTTTAAGTCTGTTTGCCTCTGTTAAGTCTGTTTGCCTCTTTAGTCTATTAGCCTGTTTAGTCTGTTTGCCTCTGTTTCACTCTGTTTGACCTCCTGTTTAAGTCTGTTTGCCTCTGTTTCACTCTGTTTGCATATGTTTAAGTCTGTTTGCCTCTGTCTAAGTCTGCCTGCCTCTGTTTCAGTCTGTTTGCCTTTGTTTAAGTCTGTATGACTCTGTTTAATTCTGTTTGCATCTGTTTAAGTCTGTTTGCCTCTGTTTAAGTCTGTTTGCCTCTGTTTGCCTCTGTTTCACACTGTTTGTCTATGTTTCACTCTGTTTGCCTCTTTCACTCTTGCCTCTTTAGCATGTTTGCCTCTGTTGTTAAACTCTGTTTAAATCTGTTGACCTTATCTCTGTTTATCTCTATTTAATCTATTTACCGTTCTGTTTAACTCTGTTACTCTGTACTACTATGTTTAACTCTATTGAACACTGTTTGCATCTGTTGAACTCATTTACCTCTTTTTGCCTCTGTTCAACTCTGTTTAACTCTGTATGCCTCTGTTTCACTCAGTTTCCATCTGTTTGCCTCTGTTTAACTATGTTGAACTCTGTTTAATTCTGTTTAACTCTGTTTGCATCTGTTTAACTCTATTTAACTCTGTTTGCCTCTGTTTAACGCTGTTTCAGTCTGTTTACCTCTGTTTAACTCTGTTTGCCTCTGTTCAACTCTGTTTAACTCTGTTTGGCTATGTTTAACTCTGTTTAACTCTGTTCGCCTCTCTTTGCCTCTGTCTAACTCTGTTTAACTATTTTTAACTCTGTTTGCCTCTGTTCAGCTCTGTTTAACTCTGCTTGCCTCGGTTTAACTCTGTTTCACTCTGTTTCCCTCTGTTTAACTGTCTTTAAATCTGTTGAAATCTGTTTATCTCTGTTCAAATCTGTTTGCATCTGTATCAATCTATTTAACTCTGTTTGCCTCTGTTCAACTCTGTTTATCTTGTATGCCTCTGTTTACTCTGTTTCACTCTGTTTCCCTCTGTTTGCCTCTGTTTCACTCTGTTTAACTCTGTTGAACTCTGTTTATCTCAGTTGAACTCTGTTTGCCTCTGTTTGCCCGTGTTTAACTCTGTTGTACTCTGTATGCCTCTGTTTAACGCTGTTTAACTCTGTTTGCATCTGTTTATCTCTGTTGAACTCTGTATGCCTCTGTTTAACTCTGTTTCACTCTGTTTCCCTTCTGTTTGCCCGTGTTTAACTCTGTTTCACTCTGTATGCCTCTGATTAAATCTATTGAACTCTGTTTGCCTCTTTGAACTCTATTTAACTCTGTTTGCCTCTGCTTCAAACTATTTAACTCTGTTTGCCTCTGTTTAACTCTATTTAACTCTGTTTGCCTCTGTTTAACTCTGTTTCCCTCTGTTTGCCTCTGTTTAAAACTGTTGAACTCTTTTTGTCTCTGTTGAACTCTCTTTGCCTGTTTCAATCTATTTAACTCTGTTAGTCTCTGTTTACTTCTGTTTAACTCTGTTTGCTACTGTTTAACTCGATTTAACTCTGTTTGCCTCTGTTTAACGCTGTTTAACTCTGTTTGCCTCTGTTTAACTCTGTTTAACACTGTATGCCTCTTTTAACTCTGTTTCACTCAGTTTCCATCTGTTTCCCTCTGTTTAACTCTGTTTAACTCTGTTGAAATCTGCTTGCCTATGTTTAACTCTGTTTAGCTCTGTTCGTCTGTCGTTACCTCTGTTTAACTCTGTTTAACTCTATTTAACTCCGTTTGCCTCTGTTTAACTCTGTTTCACTCTGTTTCCTTCTGCTTGCCTCTGTTGAACTCTTTTTGCCTCTGTTGAAGTCTGTTTGCCTCTGTTTAAGTCTATTAGCCTGTGTTTAAGTCTGTTTGCCTCTGTTTCACTCTGTTTACCCCTGTTTAAGTCTGTTTGCCTCTGTTTCACTCTGTTTGCATATGTTTAAGTCTGTTTGCCTCTGTCTAAGTCTGCCTGCCTCTGTTAAGTCTGTTTGCCTTTGTTTAAGTCTGTATGACTCTGTTTAATTCTGTTTGCATCTGTTTAAGTCTGTTTGCCTCTGTTTAAGTCTGTTTGCCTCTGTTTGCCTCTGTTTCACACTGTTTGTCTATGTTTCACTCTGTTTGCCTCTGTTTCACTCTGTTTGCCTCTGTTTAGGCATGTTTGCCTCTGTTCAACTCTGTTTAACTCTCTTTGCCTCGGTTCAACTCTGTTTCACGCTGCTTCCCTCTGTTTGCCTCTGTTTAAGTCTGTTTAAATCTGTTGGACTCTGTTTATCTCTGTTTATCTCTATTTGCCTCTGTTGCAATCTATTTAACCCTGTTTGCCACTGTTTAAATCTGTTTAACTCTGATTGCCTCTGTTTAACTCTGTTTAACTCTGTACTACTATGTTTAACTCTATTGAACACTGTTTGCATCTGTTGAACTCATTTACCTCTTTTTGCCTCTGTTCAACTCTGTTTAACTCTGTATGCCTCTGTTTCACTCAGTTTCCATCTGTTTGCCTCTGTTTAACTATGTTGAACTCTGTTTAATTCTGTTTAACTCTGTTTGCATCTGTTTAACTCTATTTAACTCTGTTTGCCTCTGTTTAACGCTGTTTCAGTCTGTTTACCTCTGTTTAACTCTGTTTGCCTCTGTTCAACTCTGTTTAACTCTGTTTGGCTATGTTTAACTCTGTTTAACTCTGTTCGCCTCTCTTTGCCTCTGTCTAACTCTGTTTAACTATTTTTAACTCTGTTTGCCTCTGTTCAGCTCTGTTTAACTCTGTTTGCCTCGGTTTAACTCTGTTTCACTCTGTTTCCCTCTGTTTAACTGTCTTTAAATCTGTTGAAATCTGTTTATCTCTGTTCAAATCTGTTTGCATCTGTATCAATCTATTTAACTCTGTTTGCCTCTGTTCAACTCTGTTTATCTTGTATGCCTCTGTTTACTCTGTTTCACTCTGTTTCCCTCTGTTTGCCTCTGTTTCACTCTGTTTAACTCTGTTGAACTCTGTTTATATCAGGTGAACTCTGTTTGCCTCTGTTTGCCCGTGTTTAACTCTGTTGTACTCTGTATGCCTCTGTTTAACGCTGTTTAACTCTGTTTGCATCTGTTTATCTCTGTTGAACTCTGTATGCCTCTGTTTAACTCTGTTTCACTCTGTTTCCCTTCTGTTTGCCCCGTGTTTAACTCTGTTGAACTCTGTATGCCTCTGATTAAATCTATTGAACTCTGTTTGCCTCTTTGAACTCTATTTAACTCTGTTTGCCTCTGCTTCAAACTATTTAACTCTGTTTGCCTCTGTTTAACTCTATTTAACTCTGTTTGCCTCTGTTTAACTCTGTTTCACTCTGTTTCCCTCTGTTTGCCTCTGTTTAAAACTGTTGAACTCTTTTTGTCTCTGTTGAACTCTCTTTGCCTGTTTCAATCTATTTAACTCTGTTAGTCTCTGTTTACTTCTGTTTAACTCTGTTTGCTACTGTTTAACTCTATTTAACTCTGTTTGCCTCTGTTTTAACGCTGTTTAACTCTGTTTGCCTCTGTTTAACTCTGTTTAACACTGTATGCCTCTTTTAACTCTGTTTCACTCAGTTTCCATCTGTTTCCCTCTGTTTAACTCTGTTTAACTCTGTTGAAATCTGCTTGCCTACGTTTAACTCTGTTTAGCTCTGTTCGTCTGTCGTTACCTCTGTTTAACTCTGTTTAACTCTGTTTAACTCTGTTTGCCTCTGTTTAACTCTATTTAACTCCGTTTGCCTCTGTTTAACTCTGTTTCACTCTGTTTCCCTCTGCTTGCCTCTGTTGAACTCTTTTTGCCTCTGTTGAAGTCTGTTTGCCTCTGTTTAAGTCTATTAGCCTGTGTTTAAGTCTGTTTGCCTCTGTTTCACTCTGTTTACCCCTGTTTAAGTCTGTTTGCCTCTGTTTCACTCTGTTTGCATATGTTTAAGTCTGTTTGCCTCTGTCTAAGTCTGCCTGCCTCTGTTTAAGTCTGTTTGCCTTTGTTTAAGTCTGTATGACTCTGTTTAATTCTGTTTGCATCTGTTTAAGTCTGTTTGCCTCTGTTTAAGTCTGTTTGCCTCTGTTTGCCTCTGTTTCACACTGTTTGTCTATGTTTCACTCTGTTTGCCTCTGTTTCACTCTGTTTGCCTCTGTTTAGGCATGTTTGCCTCTGTTCAACTCTGTTTAACTCTCTTTGCCTCGGTTCAACTCTGTTTCACGCTGTTTCCCTCTGTTTGCCTCTGTTTAAGTCTGTTTAAATCTGTTGGACTCTGTTTATCTCTGTTTATCTCTATTTGCCTCTGTTGCAATCTATTTAACCCTGTTTGCCACTGTTTAAATCTGTTTAACTCTGATTGCCTCTGTTTAACTCTGTTTAACTCTGTACTACTATGTTTAACTCTATTGAACACTGTTTGCATCTGTTGAACTCATTTACCTCTTTTTGCCTCTGTTCAACTCTGTTTAACTCTGTATGCCTCTGTTTCACTCAGTTTCCATCTGTTTGCCTCTGTTTAACTATGTTGAACTCTGTTTAATTCTGTTTAACTCTGTTTGCATCTGTTTAACTCTATTTAACTCTGTTTGCCTCTGTTTAACGCTGTTTCAGTCTGTTTACCTCTGTTTAACTCTGTTTGCCTCTGTTCAACTCTGTTTAACTCTGTTTAACTCTGTTCGCCTCTCTTTGCCTCTGTCTAACTCTGTTTAACTATTTTTAACTCTGTTTGCCTCTGTTCAGCTCTGTTTAACTCTGCTTGCCTCGGTTTAACTCTGTTTCACTCTGTTTCCCTCTGTTTGCCTCTGTTTCACTCTGTTTAACTCTGTTGAACTCTGTTTATATCAGTTGAACTCTGTTTGCCTCTGTTTGCCCGTGTTTAACTCTGTTGTACTCTGTATGCCTCTGTTTAACGCTGTTTAACTCTGTTTGCATCTGTTTATCTCTGTTGAACTCTGTATGCCTCTGTTTAACTCTGTTTCACTCTGTTTCCCTTCTGTTTGCCCGTGTTTAACTCTGTTGAACTCTGTATGCCTCTGATTAAATCTATTGAACTCTGTTTGCCTCTTTGAACTCTATTTAACTCTGTTTGCCTCTGCTTCAAACTATTTAACTCTGTTTGCCTCTGTTTAACTCTATTTAACTCTGTTTGCCTCTGTTTAACTCTGTTTCACTCTGTTTCCCTCTGTTTGCCTCTGTTTAAAACTGTTGAACTCTTTTTGTCTCTGTTGAACTCTCTTTGCCTGTTTCAATCTATTTAACTCTGTTAGTCTCTGTTTACTTCTGTTTAACTCTGTTTGCTACTGTTTAACTCTATTTAACTCTGTTTGCCTCTGTTTAACGCTGTTTAACTCTGTTTGCCTCTGTTTAACTCTGTTTAACACTGTATGCCTCTTTTAACTCTGTTTCACTCAGTTTCCATCTGTTTCCCTCTGTTTAACTCTGTTTAACTCTGTTGAAATCTGCTTGCCTACGTTTAACTCTGTTTAGCTCTGTTCGTCTGTCGTTACCTCTGTTTAACTCTGTTTAACTCTGTTTAACTCTGTTTGCCTCTGTTTAACTCTATTTAACTCCGTTTGCCTCTGTTTAACTCTGTTTCACTCTGTTTCCCTCTGCTTGCCTCTGTTGAACTCTTTTTGCCTCTGTTGAAGTCTGTTTGCCTCTGTTTAAGTCTATTAGCCTGTGTTTAAGTCTGTTTGCCTCTGTTTCACTCTGTTTACCCCTGTTTAAGTCTGTTTGCCTCTGTTTCACTCTGTTTGCATATGTTTAAGTCTGTTTGCCTCTGTCTAAGTCTGCCTGCCTCTGTTTAAGTCTGTTTGCCTTTGTTTAAGTCTGTATGACTCTGTTTAATTCTGTTTGCATCTGTTTAAGTCTGTTTGCCTCTGTTTAAGTCTGTTTGCCTCTGTTTGCCTCTGTTTCACACTGTTTGTCTATGTTTCACTCTGTTTGCCTCTGTTTCACTCTGTTTGCCTCTGTTTAGGCATGTTTGCCTCTGTTCAACTCTGTTTAACTCTCTTTGCCTCGGTTCAACTCTGTTTCACGCTGTTTCCCTCTGTTTGCCTCTGTTTAAGTCTGTTTAAATCTGTTGGACTCTGTTTATCTCTGTTTATCTCTATTTGCCTCTGTTGCAATCTATTTAACCCTGTTTGCCACTGTTTAAATCTGTTTAACTCTGATTGCCTCTGTTTAACTCTGTTTAACTCTGTACTACTATGTTTAACTCTATTGAACACTGTTTGCATCTGTTGAACTCATTTACCTCTTTTTGCCTCTGTTCAACTCTGTTTAACTCTGTATGCCTCTGTTTCACTCAGTTTCCATCTGTTTGCCTCTGTTTAACTATGTTGAACTCTGTTTAATTCTGTTTAACTCTGTTTGCATCTGTTTAACTCTATTTAACTCTGTTTGCCTCTGTTTAACGCTGTTTCAGTCTGTTTACCTCTGTTTAACTCTGTTTGCCTCTGTTCAACTCTGTTTAATTCTGTTTGGCTATGTTTAACTCTGTTTAACTCTGTTCGCCTCTCTTTGCCTCTGTCTAACTCTGTTTAACTATTTTTAACTCTGTTTGCCTCTGTTCAGCTCTGTTTAACTCTGCTTGCCTCGGTTTAACTCTGTTTCACTCTGTTTCCCTCTGTTTAACTGTCTTTAAATCTGTTGAAATCTGTTTATCTCTGTTCAAATCTGTTTGCATCTGTATCAATCTATTTAACTCTGTTTGCCTCTGTTCAACTCTGTTTATCTTGTATGCCTCTGTTTACTCTGTTTCACTCTGTTTCCCTCTGTTTGCCTCTGTTTCACTCTGTTTAACTCTGTTGAACTCTGTTTATCTCAGTTGAACTCTGTTTGCCTCTGTTTGCCCGTGTTTAACTCTGTTGTACTCTGTATGCCTCTGTTTAACGCTGTTTAACTCTGTTTGCATCTGTTTATCTCTGTTGAACTCTGTATGCCTCTGTTTAACTCTGTTTCACTCTGTTTCCCTTCTGTTTGCCCGTGTTTAACTCTGTTGAACTCTGTATGCCTCTGATTAAATCTATTGAACTCTGTTTGATTCTGTTTAACTCTATTTAACTCTGTTTGCCTCTGTTTAACTCTGTTTCACTCTGTTTCCCTCTGTTTGCCTCTGTTTAAAAACTGTTGAACTCTTTTTGTCTCTGTTGAACTCTCTTTGCCTGTTTCAATCTATTTAACTCTGTTAGTCTCTGTTTACTTCTGTTTAACTCTGTTTGCTACTGTTTAACTCTATTTAACTCTGTTTGCCCTCTGTTTAACGCTGTTTAACTCTGTTTGCCTCTGTTTAACTCTGTTTAACACTGTATGCCTCTTTTAACTCTGTTTCACTCAGTTTCCATCTGTTTCCCTCTGTTTAACTCTGTTTAACTCTGTTGAAATCTGCTTGCCTATGTTTAACTCTGTTTAGCTCTGTTCGTCTGTCGTTACCTCTGTTTAACTCTGTTTAACTCTGTTTAACTCTGTTTGCCTCTGTTTAACTCTATTTAACTCCGTTTGCCTCTGTTTAACTCTGTTTCACTCTGTTTCCCTCTGCTTGCCTCTGTTTAACTCTGTTGAACTCTTTTTGTCTCTGTTGAACTCTGTTTGCCTGTTTCAATCGATTTAACTCTGTTTGCCTCTGTTTAATTCTGTTTAACTCCGTTTGCCACTGTTTAACTCTATTTAACTCTGTTTGCCTCTGTTTTAACGCTGTTTAACTCTGTTTGCCTCTGTTTAACTCTGTATGCCTCTTTTAACTCTGTTTCACTCAGTTTCCATCTGTTTCCCTCTGTTTAACTCTGTTTAACTCTGTTGAAATCTGCTTGTCTATGTTTAATTCTGTTTAACTCTGTTCGTCTGTTGTTACCTCTGTTTAAATCTGTTTAACTATGTTTAACACTGTTTGCCTCTGTTCAACTCTGTTTAACTCTGTTTGCCTCGGTTTGACTCTTTTTCACTCTGTTTCCCTCTGTTTACCTGTGATTAACTCTGTTTAACTCTGTTTATCTCTGTTCAACTCTGTTAGCCTCTGCTTCAATCTATTTAGCTCTGTTTGCCTCTGTTCAACTCTGTTTAACTCTGTTTCACTCTGTTTCCTCCTGTTTACCTCTGTTTAACTCTGTTGAACTCTGTTTATCTCTGTTCAACTCTGTTTTGCCTCTGTATCAATCTATTTAACTCTGTTTGCCTCTGTTCAACTCTGTTTAACTCTGTATGCCTCTGTTTACTCTGTTTCACTCTGTTTCCCTCTGTTTGCCTCTGTTTCACTCTGTTGAACTCTTTTTGTCTCTGTTGAACTCTGTTTGCCTCTGTTTCAATCTATTTAACTCTGTTTGCCTCTGTTTAATTCTGTTTAACTCTGTTTGCCACTGTTTAACTCTATTTATCTCTGTTTGCCTCTGTTTAACGTTGTTTATCTCTGTTTGCCTCTGTTTAACTCTGTTTAACTCTGTATGCCTCTTTTAACTCTGTTTCACTCAGTTTCCATCTGTTTCCCTCTGTTTAACTCTGTTTAACGATGTATGCCTCTCTTTAACACTGTTTCACTCAGTTTCCCTCTGTTTGCCTCTGTGTAACTCTGTTTAACTCTGTTCGTCTCTGTTTAACTCTGTTTAACTCTGTTTGCATCTGTTTAACTCTGTTTAACTCTGTTTGCCTCTGTTCAACTCTGTTTAACTCTCTTTGCCTCGGTTCAACTCTGTTTCACGCTGTTTCCCTCTGTTTGCCTCTGTTTAAGTCTGTTTAAATCTGTTGGACTCTGTTTATCTCTGCTTATCTCTATTTGCCTCTGTTGCAATCTATTTAACTCTATTTGCCACTGTTTAAATCTGTTTAACTCTGATTGCCTCTGTTTAACTCTGTTTAACTCTGTACTACTATGTTTAACTCTATTGAACACTGTTTGCATCTGTTGAACTCTGTTTACCTCTTTTTGCCTCTGTTCAACTCTGTTTAAATCTGTATGCCTCTGTTTCACTCAGTTTCCATCTGTTTGCCTCTGTTTAAATCTGTTGAACTCTGTTTAATTCTGTTTAACTCTGTTTGCATCTGTTTAACTCTATTTAACTCTGTTTGCCTCTGTTTAACGCTGTTTCACTCTGTTTGCCTCTGTTTAACTCTGTTTGCCTCTGTTCCACTCTGTTTAACTCTGTTTGCCTATGTTTAACTCTGTTTAACTCTGTTCGCCTCTCTTTGCCTCTGTCTAACTCTGTTTAACTCTTTTTAACTCTGTTTGCCTCGGTTCAGCTCTGTTTAACTCTGTTTGCCTCGGTTTAACTCTGTTTCACTCTGTTTCCCTCTGTTTAACTGTCTTAAATCTGTTGAAATCTGTTTATATCTGTTCAACTCTGTTTGCCTCTGTTTCAATCTATTTAACTCTGTTTGCTTCTGTTCAACTCTGTTTAACTTGTATGCCTCTGTTTACTCTGTTTCACTCTGTTTCCCTCTGTTTGCCTCTGTTTAAAACTGTTGAACTCTTTTTGTCTCTGTTGAACTCTCTTTGCCTGTTTCAATCTATTTAACTCTGTTAGTCTCTGTTTACTTCTGTTTAACTTTGTTTGCTACTGTTTAACTCTATTTAACTCTGTTTGCCTCTGTTTAACGCTGTTTAACTCTGTTTGCCTCTGTTTAACTCTGTTTAACACTGTATGCCTCTTTTAACTCTGTTTCACTCAGTTTCCATCTGTTTCCCTCTGTTTAACTCTGTTTAACTCTGTTGAAATCTGCTTGCCTATGTTTAACTCTGTTTAGCTCTGTTCGTCTGTCGTTACCTCTGTTTAACTCTGTTTAACTCTGTTTGCCTCTGTTTAACTCTATTTAACTCTGTTTGCCTCTGTTTAACTCTGTTTCACTCTGTTTCCCTCTGCTTGCCTCTGTTTAACTCTGTTGAACTCTTTTTGTCTCTGTTGAACTCTGTTTGCCTGTTTCAATCGATTTAACTCTGTTTGCCTCTGTTTAATTCTGTTTAACTCTGTTTGCCACTGTTTAACTCTATTTAACTCTGTGCGCCTCTGTTTAACGCTGTTTAACTCTGTTTGCCTCTGTTTAACTCTGTATGCCTCTTTTAACTCTGTTTCACTCAGTTTCCATCTGTTTCCCTCTGTTTAACTCTGTTTAACTCTGTTGAAATCTGCTTGTCTATGTTTAATTCTGTTTAACTCTGTTCGTCTGTTGTTACCTCTGTTTAAATCTGTTTAACTATATTTAACACTGTTTGCCTCTGTTCAACTCTGTTTAACTCTGTTTGCCTCGGTTTGACTCTTTTTCACTCTGTTTCCCTCTGTTTACCTGTGATTAACTCTGTTTAACTCTGTTTATCTCTGTTCAACTCTGTTAGCCTCTGTTTCAATCTATTTACCTCTGTTTGCCTCTGTTCAACTCTGTTTAACTCTGTTTCACTCTGTTTCCTCCTGTTTGCCGCTGTTTAACTCTGTTGAACTCTGTTTATCTCTGTTCAACTCTGTTTGCCTCTTATTAATCTATTTAACTCTGTTTGCCTCTGTTCAACTCTGTTAAACTCTGTATGCCTCTGTTTACTCTGTTTCACTCTGTTTCCCTCTGTTTGCCTCTGTTTCACTCTGTTGAACTCTTTTTGTCTCTGTTGAACTCTGTTTGCCTCTGTTTCAATCTATTTAACTCTGTTTGCCTCTGTTTAATTCTGTTTAACTCTGTTTGCCACTGTTTAACTCTATTTAACTCTGTTTGCCTCTGTTTAACGTTGTTTATCTCTGTTTGCCTCTGTTTAACGTTGTTTATCTCTGTTTGCCTCTGTTTAACTCTGTTTAACTCTGTATGCCTCTTTTAACTCTGTTTCACTCAGTTTCCATCTGTTTCCCTCTGTTTAACTCTGTTTAACGATGTATGCCTCTCTTTAACACTGTTTCACTCAGTTTCCCTCTGTTTGCCTCTGTGTAACTCTGTTTAACTCTGTTCGTCTCTGTTTAACTCTGTTTAACTCTGTTTGCATCTGTTTAACTCTGTTTAACTCTGTTTGCCTCTGTTCAACTCTGTTTAACTCTCTTTGCCTCGGTTCAACTCTGTTTCACGCTGTTTCCCTCTGTTTGCCTCTGTTTAAGTCTGTTTAAATCTGTTGGACTCTGTTTATCTCTGCTTATCTCTATTTGCCTCTGTTGCAATCTATTTAACTCTATTTGCCACTGTTTAAAATCTGTTTAACTCTGATTGCCTCTGTTTAACTCTGTTTAACTCTGTACTACTATGTTTAACTCTATTGAACACTGTTTGCATCTGTTGAACTCTGTTTACCTCTTTTTGCCTCTGTTCAACTCTGTTTAAATCTGTATGCCTCTGTTTCACTCAGTTTCCATCTGTTTGCCTCTGTTTAAATCTGTTGAACTCTGTTTAATTCTGTTTAACTCTGTTTGCATCTGTTTAACTCTATTTAACTCTGTTTGCCTCTGTTTAACGCTGTTTCACTCTGTTTGCCTCTGTTTAACTCTGTTTGCCTCTGTTCCACTCTGTTTAACTCTGTTTGCCTATGTTTAACTCTGTTTAACTCTGTTCGCCTCTTTTAACTCTGTTTCACTCAGTTTCCATCTGTTTCCCTCTGTTTAACTCTGTTTAACTCTGTTGAAATCTGCTTGCCTATGTTTAACTCTGTTTAGCTCTGTTCGTCTGTCGTTACCTCTGTTTAACTCTGTTTAACTCTGTTTAACTCTGTTTGCCTCTGTTTAACTCTATTTAACTCCGTTTGCCTCTGTTTAACTCTGTTTCACTCTGTTTCCCTCTGCTTGCCTCTGTTTAACTCTGTTGAACTCTTTTTGTCATCTGTTGAACTCTGTTTGCCTGTTTCAATCGATTTAACTCTGTTTGCCTCTGTTTAATTCTGTTTAACTCTGTTTGCCACTGTTTAACTCTATTTAACTCTGTTTGCCTCTGTTTAACGCTGTTTAACTCTGTTTGCCTCTGTTTAACTCTGTATGCCTCTTTTAACTCTGTTTCACTCAGTTTCCATCTGTTTCCCTCTGTTTAACTCTGTTTAACCCTGTTGAAATCTGCTTGTCTATGTTTAATTCTGTTTAACTCTGTTCGTCTGTTGTTACCTCTGTTTAAATCTTTTTAACTATGTTTAACACTGTTTGCCTCTGTTCAACTCTGTTTAACTCTGTTTGCCTCGGTTTGACTCTTTTTCACACTGTTTCCCTCTGTTTACCTGTGATTAACTCTGGTTTAACTCTGTTTATCTCTGTTCAACTCTGTTAGCCTCTGTTTCAATCTATTTACCTCTGTTTGCCTCTGTTCAACTCTGTTTAACTCTGCTTCACTCTGTTTCCTCCTGTTTACCTCTGTTTAACTCTGTTGAACTCTGTTTATCTCTGTTCAACTCTGTTTGCCTCTGTATCAATCTATTTAACTCTGTTTGCCTCTGTTCAACTCTGTTTAACTCTGTATGCCTCTGTTTACTCTGTTTCACTCTGTTTTCCCTCTGTTTGCCTCTGTTTCACTCTGTTGAACTCTTTTTGTCTCTGTTGAACTCTCTTTGCCTGTTTCAATCTATTTAACTCTGTTAGTCTCTGTTTACTTCTGTTTAAACTCTGTTTGCTACTGTTTAACTCTATTTAACTCTGTTTGCCTCTGTTTAACGCTGTTTAACTCTGTTTGCCTCTGTTTAACTCTGTTTAACACTGTATGCCTCTTTTAACTCTGTTTCACTCAGTTTCCATCTGTTTCCCTCTGTTTAACTCTGTTTAACTCTGTTGAATCTGCTTGCCTATGTTTAACTCTGTTTAGCTCTGTTCGTCTGTCGTTACCTCTGTTTAACTCTGTTTAACTCTGTTTAACTCTGTTTGCCTCTGTTTAACTCTATTTAACTCCGTTTGCCTCTGTTCAACTCTGTTTAACTTGTATGCCTCTGTTTACTCTGTTTCACTCTGTTTCCCTCTGTTTGCCTCTGTTTAAAACTGTTGAAACTCTTTTGTCTCTGTTGAACTCTCTTTGCCTGTTTCAATCTATTTAACTCTGTTAGTCTCTGTTTACTTCTGTTTAACTCTGTTTGCTACTGTTTAACTCTATTTAACTCTGTTTGCCTCTGTGTAACGCTGTTTAACTCTGTTTGCCTCTGTTTAACTCTGTTTAACACTGTATGCCTCTTTTAACTCTGTTTCACTCAGTTTCCATCTGTTTCCCTCTGTTAACTCTGTTTAACTCTGTTGAAATCTGCTTGCCTATGTTTAACTCTGTTTAGCTCTGTTCGTCTGTCGTTACCTCTGTTTAACTCTGTTTAACTCTGTTTAACTCTGTTTGCCTCTGTTTAACTCTATTTAACTCCGTTTGCCTCTGTTTAACTCTGTTTCACTCTGTTTCCCTCTGCTTGCCTCTGTTTAACTCTGTTGAACTCTTTTTGTCTCTGTTGAACTCTGTTTTGCCTCTTTCAATCGATTTAACTCTGTTTGCCTCTGTTTAATTCTGTTTAACTCTGTTTGCCACTGTTTAACTCTATTTAACTCTGTGCGCCTCTGTTTAACGCTGTTTAACTCTGTTTGCCTCTGTTTAACTCTGTATGCCTCTTTTAACTCTGTTTCACTCAGTTTCCATCTGTTTCCCTCTGTTTAACTCTGTTTAACTCTGTTGAAATCTGCTTGTCTATGTTTAATTCTGTTTTAACTCTGTTCGTCTGTTGTTACCTCTGTTTAAATCTGTTTTAACTATGTTTAACACTGTTTGCCTCTGTTCAACTCTGTTTAACTCTGTTTGCCTCGGTTTGACTCTTTTTCACTCTGTTTCCCTCTGTTTACCTGTGATTAACTCTGTTTAACTCTGTTTATCTCTGTTCAACTCTGTTAGCCTCTGTTTCAATCTATTTACCTCTGTTTGACTCTGTTCAACTCTGTTTAACTCTGTTTCACTCTGTTTCCTCCTGTTTACCTCTGTTTAACTCTGTTGAACTCTGTTTATCTCTGTTCAACTCTGTTTGCCTCTGTATCAATCTATTTAACTCTGTTTGCCTCTGTTCAACTCTGTTTAACTCTGTATGCCTCTGTTTACTCTGTTTCACTCTGTTTCCCTCTGTTTGCCTCTGTTTTCACTCTGTTGAACTCTTTTTGTCTCTGTTGAACTCTCTTTGCCTTTTTCAATCTATTTAACTCTGTTAGTCTCTGTTTACTTCTGTTTAACTCTGTTTGCTACTGTTTAACTCTATTTAACTCTGTTTGCCTCTGTTTAACGTTGTTTAACTCTGTTTGCCTCTTGTTTAACTCTGTTTAACTCTGTATGCCTCTTTTAACTCTGTTTCACTCAGTTTCCATCTGTTTCCCTCTGTTTAACAATGTTTAACGATGTATGCCTCTCTTTAACACTGTTTCACTCAGTTTTCCCTCTGTTTGCCTCTGTGTAACTCTGTTTAACTCTGTTCGTCTCTGTTTAACTCTGTTTAACTCTGTTTGCATCTGTTTAACTCTGTTTAACTCTGTTTGCCTCTGTTCAACTCTGTTTAACTCTCTTTGCCTCGGTTCAACTCTGTTTCACGCTGTTTCCCTCTGTTTGCCTCTGTTTAAGTCTGTTTAAATCTGTTGGACTCTGTTTATCTCTGTTTATCTCTATTTGCCTCTGTTGCAATCTATTTAACTCTGATTGCCTCTGTTTAACTCTGGTTAACTCTGTACTACTATGTTTTAACTCTATTGAACACTGTTTGCATCTGTTGAACTCTGTTTACCTCTTTTTGTCTCTGTTCAACTCTGTTTAACTCTGTATGCCTCTGTTTCACTCAGTTTCCATCTGTTTGCCTCTGTTTAAATCTGTTTAACTCTGTTTAATTCTGTTTAACTCTGTTTGCATCTGTTTAACTCTATTTAACTCTGTTTGCCTCTGTTTAACGCTGTTTCACTCTGTTTGCCTCTGTTTAACTCTGTTTGCATCTGTTCAACTCTGTTTAACTCTGTTTGCCTATGTTTAACTCTGTTTAACTCTGTTCGCCTCTCTTTGCCTCTGTCTAACTCTGTTTAACTCTTTTTAACTCTGTTTTGCCTCTGTTCAGCTCTGTTTAACTCTGTTTGCCTCGGTTTAACTCTGTTTCACTCTGTTTCCCCCTGTTTAACTGTCTTAAATCTGTTGAAATCTGTTTATATCTGTTCAACTCTGTTTGCCTCTGTTTCAATCTATTTAACTCTGTTTGCCTCTGTTCAACTCTGTTTAACTTGTATGCCTCTGTTTACTCTGTTTCACTCTGTTTCCCTCTGTTTGCCTCTGTTTCACTCTGTTTAACTCTGTTGAACTCTGTTTATCTCAGTTGAACTCTGTTTGCCTCTGTTTGCCCGTGTTTAACTCTGTTGTACTCTGTATGCCTCTGTTTAACGCTGTTTAACTCTGTTTGCATCTGTTTATCTCTGTTGAACTCTGTATGCCTCTGTTTTAACTCTGTTTAACTCTGTACTACTATGTTTAACTCTATTGAACACTGTTTGCATCTGTTGAACTCTGTTTACCTCTTTTTGCCTCTGTTCAACTCTGTTTAAATCTGTATGCCTCTGTTTCACTCAGTTTCCATCTGTTTGCCTCTGTTTAAATCTGTTGAACTCTGTTTAATTCTGTTTAACTCTGTTTGCATCTGTTTAACTCTATTTAACTCTGTTTGCCTCTGTTTAACGCTGTTTTCACTCTGTTTGCCTCTGTTTAACTCTGTTTGCCTCTGTTTCCACTCTGTTTAACTCTGTTTGCCTATGTTTAACTCTGTTTAACTCTGTTCGCCTCTCTTTGCCTCTGTCTAACTCTGTTTAACTCTTTTTAACTCTGTTTGCCTCTGTTCAGCTCTGTTTAACTCTGTTTGCCTCGGTTTAACTCTGTTTCACTCTGTTTCCCTCTGTTTAACTGTCTTAAATCTGTTGAAATCTGTTTATATCTGTTCAACTCTGTTTGCCTCTGTTTCAATCTATTTAACTCTGTTTGCCTCTGTTCAACTCTGTTTAACTTGTATGCCTCTGTTTACTCTGTTTCACTCTGTTTCCCTCTGTTTGCCTCTGTTTCACTCTGTTTAACTCTGTTGAACTCTGTTTATCTCAGTTGAACTCTGTTTGCCTCTGTTTGCCCGTGTTTAACTCTGTTGTACTCTGTATGCCTCTGTTTAACGCTGTTTAACTCTGTTTGCATCTGTTTATCTCTGTTGAACTCTGTATGCCTCTGTTTAACTCTGTTTAACTCTGTATGCCTCTGTTTAACTCTGTTTCACTCTGTTTCCCTTCTGTTTGCCCGTGTTTAACTCTGTTGAACTCTGTATGCCTCTGATTAACTCTATTTAACTCTGTTTGCCTCTTTGAACTCTATTTAACTCTGTTTGCCTCTGCTCCAATCTATTTAACTCTGTTTGCCTCTGTTTAACTCTATTTAACTCTGTTTGCCTCTGTTTAACTCTGTTTCACTCTGTTTCCCTCTGTTTGCCTCTGTTTAACTCTGTTGAACTCTTTTTGTCTCTGTTGAACTCTGTTTGCCTGTTTCAATCTATTTAACTCTGTTTGTCTCTGTTTAATTCTGTTTAACTCTGATTGCCTCTGTTTAACTCTGTTTAACTCTGTACTCCTATGTTTAACTCTATTGAACACTGTTTGCATCTGTTTAACTCTGTTTACCTCTTTTTGCCTCTGTTCAACTCTGTTTAACTCTGTATGCCTCTGTTTCACTCAGTTTCCATCTGTTTGCCTCTGTTTAACTCTGTTTCCCTCTGCTCAACTCTGTTTAACTCTGTATGCCTCTGTTTAACTCTGTTCACTCTGTTTCCCTCTGTTTGCATCTGTTTAACTCTGTTGGACTCTGTTTATCTCTGTTTATCTCTATTTGACTCTGTTTCAATCTATTTAACTCTGTTTGCCACTGTTTAAATCTGTTTAACTCTGATTGCCTCTGTTTAACACTGTTTAACTCTGTACACCTATGTTTAACTCTATTGAACACTGTTTGCAACTGTTGAACTCTGTTTACCTCTTTTTGCCTCTGTTCAACTCTGTTTAACTCTGTATGCCATTGTTTCACTCAGTTTCCATCTGTTTGCCTCTGTTTAACTCTGTTGAACTCTGTTTAATTCTGTTTAACTCTGTTTGCATCTGTTTAACTCTATTTAACTCTGTTTGCCTCTGTTTAACGCTGTTTCACTCTGTTTGCCTCTGTTTAACTCTGTTTAACTCTGTTTGCTTCTGTTCAACTCTGTTTAACTCTGTTTACCTATGTTTAACTCTGTTCGCCTCTCTTTGCCTCTGTCTAACTCTGTTTAATTCTTTTTAACTCTGTTTGCCTCTGTTCATCTCTGTTTAACTCTGTTTGCCTCGGTTTAACTCTGTTTCACTCTGTTTCCCTCTGTTTAACTGTCTTTAAATCTGTTGAAAACTGTTTATCTCTGTTCAACTCTGTTTGCCTCTGTATCAATCTATTTAACTCTGTTTGCCTCTGTTCAACTCTGTTTAACTTGTATGCCTCTGTTTACTCTGTTTCACTCTGGTTCCCTCTGTTTGCCTCTGTTTCACTCTGTTGAACTCTTTTTGTCTCTGTTGAACTCTGTTTGCCTCTGTTTCAATCTATTTAACTCCGTTTGCCTCTGTTTAATTCTGTTTAACTCTGTTTGCCACTGTTTAACTCTATTTAACTCTGTTTGCCTCTGTTTAACGTTGTTTAACTGTTTGCCTCTGTTCAACTCTGTTTAACTCTGTTTGCCTCTTTTAACTCTGTTTCACTCAGTTTCCATCTGTTTCCCTCTGTTTAACTCTGTTTAACGATGTATGCCTCTCTTTAACACTGTTTCACTCAGTTTCCCTCTGTTTGCCTCTGTGTAACTCTGTTTAACTCTGTTCGTCTCTGTTTAACTCTGTTTAACTCTGCATCTGTTTAACTCCGTTTAACTCTGTTTGCCTCTTCAACTCTGTTTAACTCTCTTTGCCTCAGTTCAACTCTGTTTCACGCTGTTTCCCTCTGTTTGCCTCTGTTTAAGTCTGTTTAAATCTGTTGGACTCTGTTTATCTCTGTTTATCTCTATTTGCCTCTGTTGCAATCTATTTAACTCTGTTTGCCACTGTTTAACTCTGTTTAACTCTGTACTACTATGTTTAACTCTATTGAACACTGTTTGCATCTGTTGAACTCATTTACCTCTTTTTGCCTCTGTTCAACTCTGTTTAACTCTGTATGCCTCTGTTTCACTCAGTTTCCAGCTGTTTGCCTCTGTTTGACTATGTTGAATTCTGTTTAATTCTGTTTAACTCTGTTTGCATCTGTTTAACTCTATTTAACTCTGTTTGCCTCTGTTTAACGCTGTTTCAGTCTGTTTACGTGTGTTTAACTCTGTTTGCCTCTGTTCAACTCTGCTTAACTCTGTTTGGCTATGTTTAACTCTGTTTAACTCTGTTCGCCTCTCTTTGCCTCTGTCTAACTCTGTTTAACTATTTTTTAACTCTGTTTGCCTCTGTTCAGCTCTGTTTAACTCTGCTTGCCTTGGTTTAACTCTGTTTCACTCTGTTTCCCTCTGTTTAACTGTCTTTAAATCTGTTGAAATCTGTTTATCTCTGTTCAAATCTGTTTGCCTCTGTATCAATCTATTTAACTCTGTTTGCCTCTGTTCAACTCTGTTTATCTTGTATGCCTCTGTTTACTCTGTTTCACTCTGTGTCCCTCTGTTTGCCTCTGTTTCACTCTGTTTAACTCTGTTGAACTCTGTTTATCTCAGTTGAACTCTGTTTGCCTCTGTTTGCCCGTGTTTAACTCTGTTGTACTCTGTATGCCTCTGTTTAACGCTGTTTAACTCTGTTTGCATCTGCTTATCTCTGTTGAACTCTGTATGCCTCTGTTTAACTCTGTTTAACTCTGTATGCCTCTGTTTAACTCTGTTTCACTCTGTTTCCCTTCTGTTTGCCCGTGTTTAACTCTGTTGAACTCGGTATGCCTCTGATTAACTCTATTGAACTCTGTTTGCCTCTTTGAACTCTATTTAACTCTGTTTGCCTCTGCTTCAAACTATTTAACTCTGTTTGCCTCTGTTTAACTCTATTTAACTCTGTTTGCCTCTGTTTAACTCTGTTTCACTCTGTTTCCCTCTGTTTGCCTCTGTTTAATTCTGTTGAACTCTTTTTGTCTCTGTTGAACTCTGTTTGCCTGTTTCAATCGATTTAACTCTGTCAGCCTCTGTTTAATTCTGTTTAACTCTGTTTGCCACTGTTTAACTCTGTTTAACACTGTATGCCTCTTTTAACTCTGTTTCACTCAGTTTCCATCTGTTTCCCTCTGTTTAACTCTGTTTAACTCTGTTGAAATCTGCTTGCCTATGTTTAACTCTGTTTAGCTCTGTTCGTCTGTCGTTACCTCTGTTTAACTCTGTTTAACTCTGTTTCACTCTGTTTCCCTCTGCTTGCCTCTGTTTAACTCTGTTGAACTCTTTTTGTCTCTGTTGAACTCTGTTTGCCTGTTTCAATCGATTTAACTCTGTTTGCCTCTGTTTAATTCTGTTTAACTGTTTGCCACTGTTTAACTCTATTTAACTCTGTTTGCCTCTGTTTAACGCTGTTTAACTCTGTTTGCCTCTGTTTAACTCTGTATGCCTCTTTTAACTCTGTTTCACTCAGTTTCCATCTGTTTCCCTCTGTTTAACTCTGTTTAACTCTGTTGAAATCTGCTTGTCTATGTTTAATTCTGTTTAACTCTGTTCGTCTGTTGTTACCTCTGTTTAAATTTGTTTAACTATGTTTAACACTGTTTGTCTCTGTTCAACTCTGTTTAACTCTGTTTGCCTCGGTTTAACTCTTTTTCACTCTGTTTCCCTCTGTTTACCTGTGATTAACTCTGTTTAAATCTGTTGGACTCTGTTTATCTCTGTTTATCTCTATTTGCCTCTGTTGCAATCTATTTAACTCTGATTGCCTCTGTTTAACTCTGTTTAACTCTGTACTACTATGTTTAACTCTATTGAACACTGTTTGCATCTGTTGAACTCTGTTTACCTCTTTTTGCCTCTGTTCAACTCTGTTTAACTCTGTATGCCTCTGTTTCACTCAGTTTCCATCTGTTTGCCTCTGTTTAAATCTGTTGAACTCTGTTTAATTCTGTTTAACTCTGTTTGCATCTGTTTAACTCTATTTAACTCTGCCTCTGTTTAACGCTGTTTCACTCTGTTTGCCTCTGTTTAACTCTGTTTAACTCTATTTGCATCTGTTCAACTCTGTTTAACTCTGTTTGCCTTTGTTTAACTCGGTTTAACTCTGTTCGCCTCTCTTTGCCTCTGTCTAACTCTGTTTAACTCTTTTTAACTCGGTTTGCCTCTGTTCAGCTCTATTTAACTCTGTTTGCCTGGTTTTAACTCTATTTCAGTCTGTTTGCCTCTGTTTAACTGTCTTAAATCTGTTGAAATCTGTTTATCTCAGTTGAACTCTGTTTGCCTCTGTTTGCCCGTGTTTAACTCTGTTGTACTCTGTATGCCTCTGTTTAACGCTGTTTAACTCTGTTTGCATCTGTTTATCTCTGTTGAACTCTGTATGCCTCTGTTTAACTCTGTTTAACTCTGTATGCCTCTGCTTAACTCTGTTTCACTCTGTTTCCCTTCTGTTTGCCCGTGTTTAACTCTGTTGAACTCTGTATGCCTCTGATTAACTCTATTGAACTCTGTTTGCCTCTTTGAACTCTATTTAACTCTGTTTGCCTCTGCTTCAAACTATTTAACTCTGTTTGCCTCTGTTTAACTCTATTTAACTCTGTTTGCCTCTGTTTAACTCTGTTTCACTCTGTTTCCCTCTGTTTGCCTCTGTTTAAAACTGTTGAACTCTTTTTGTCTCTGTTGAACTCTGTTTGCCTGTTTCAATCTATTTAAATCTGTTAGCCTCTGTTTACTTCTGTTTAACTCTGATTGCCTCTGTTTAACTCTGTTTAACTCTGTACTCCTATGTTTAACTCTATTGAACACTGTTTGCATCTGTTGAACTCTGTTTACCTCTTTTTGCCTCTGTTCAACTCTGTTTAACTCTGTATGCCTCTGTTTCACTCAGTTTCCATCTGTTTGCCTCTGTTTAACTCTGTTGAACTCTGTTTAATTCTGTTTAACTCTGTTTGCATCTGTTTAACTCTATTTAACTCTGTTTGCCTCTGTTTAACGCTGTTTAACTCTGTTTGCCTCTGTTCAACTCTGTTTAACTCTGTTTTCCTATGTTTAGCTCTGTTCGCCTCTCTTTGCCTCTGTCTAACTCTGTTTAACTCTTTTTAACTCTGTTTGCCTCTGTTCATCTCTGTTTAACTCTGTTTGCCTCGGTTTAACTCTGTTTCACTCTGTTTCCCTCTGTTTAACTGTCTTTAAATCTGTTGAAATCTGTTTATCTCTGTTCAACTCTGTTTGCCTCTGTATCAATCTATTTAACTCTGTTTGCCTCTGTTCAACTCTGTTTAACTTGTATGCCTCTGTTTACTCTGTTTCACTCTGTTTCCCTCTGTTTGCCTCTGTTTCACTCTGTTGAACTCTTTTTGTCTCTGTTGAACTCTGTTTGCATCTGTTTCAATCTATTTAACTCTGTATGCCTCTGTTTAATTCTGTTTAACTCTGTTTGCCACTGTTTAACTCTATTTAACTCTGTTTGCCTCTGTTTAACGTTGTTTAACTCTGTTTGCCTCTGTTTAACTCTGTTCAACTCTGTATGCCCCTTTTAACTCTGTTTCACTCAGTTTCCATCTGTTTCCCTCTGTTTAACTCTGTTTAACGATGTATGCCTCTCTTTAACACTGTTTCACTCAGTTTCCCTCTGTTTGCCTCTGTGTAACTCTGTTTAACTCTGTTCGTCTCTGTTTAACTCTGTTTAACTCAGTTTGCATCTGTTTAACTCTGTATAACTCTGTTTGCCTCTGTTCAACTCTGTTTAACTCTCTTTGCCTCGGTTCAACTCTGTTTCACGCTGTTTCCCTCTGTTTGCCTCTGTTTAAGTCTGTTTAAATCTGTTGGACTCTGTTTATCTCTATTTGCCTCTGTTGCAATCTATTTAACTCTGTTTGCCACTGTTTAAATCTGTTTAACTCTGATTGCCTCTGTTTAACTCTGTTTAACTCTGTACTACTATGTTTAACTCTATTGAACACTGTTTGCATCTGTTGAACTCTGTCTACCTCTTTTTGCCTCTGCTCAACTCTGTTTAACTCTGTATGCCTCTGTTTCACTCAGTTTCCATCTGTTTGCCTCTGTTTAAATCTGTTGAACTCTGTTTAATTCTGTTTAACTCTGTTTGCATCTGTTTAACTCTATTGAACTCTGTTTGCCTCTGTTTAACGCTGTTTCACTCTGTTTGCCTCTGTTTAACTCTGTTTAACTCTGTTTGCCTCTGTTCAACTCTGTTTAACTCTGTTTGCCTATGTTTAACTCTGTTTAACTCTGTTCGCCTCTCTTTGCCTCTGTCTAACTCTGTTTAACTCTTTTTAAATCTCTTTGCCTCTGTTCAGCTCTGTTTAACTCTGTTTGCCTCGGTTTAACTCTGTTTCACTCTGTTTCCCTCTGTTTAACTGTCTTTAAATCTGTTGAAATCTGTTTATCTCTGTTCAACTCTGTTTGCCTCTGTACCAATCTATTTAACTCTGTTTGCCTCTATTCAACTCTGTTTAACTTGTATGCCTCTGTTTAACTTTGTTTATCTCAATTGAACTCTGTTTGCCTCTGTTTGCCCGTGTTTAACTCTGTTGTACTCTGTATGCCTCTGTTTAACGCTGTTTAACTCTGTTTGCATCTGCTTATCTCTGTTGAACTCTGTATGCCTCTGTTTAACTCTGTTTAACTCTGTATGCCTCTGTTTAACTCTGTTTCACTCTGCTTCCCTTCTGTTTGCCCGTGTTTAACTCTGTTGAACTTTGTATGCCTCTGATTAACCCAATTGAACTCTGTTTGCCTCTTCGAACTCTATTTAACTCTGTTTGCCTCTGCTTCAATCTATTTAACTCTGTTTGCCTCTGTTTAACTCTATTTAACTCTGTTTGCCTCTGTTTCACTCTGTTTCACTCTGTTTCCCTCTGTTTGCCTCTGTTTAACTCTGTTGAACTCTTTTTGTCTCTGTTGAACTCTGTTTGCCTGTTTCAATCGATTTAACTCTGTCAGCCTCTGTTTAATTCTGTTTAACTCTGTTTGCCACTGTTTAACTCTATTTAACTCTGTTTGCCTCTGTTTAACGCTGTTTAACTCTGTTTGCCTCTGTTTAACTCTGTTTAACTCTGTATGCCTCTTTTAACTCTGTTTCACTCAGTTTCCATCCGTTTCCCTCTATTTAACTCTCTTTAACTCTGTTGAAATCTGCTAGCCTATGTTTAACTCTGTTTAAATCTGTTCGTCTGTTGTTACCTCTGTTTATATCTGTTTAACTCTGTTTAACACTGTTTGCCTCTGTTCAACTCTGTTTAACTCTGTTTGCCTCGGTTTAACTCTTTTTCACTCTGTTTCCCTCTGTTTACCTGAAATTAACTCTGTTTAACTCTGTTTATCTCTGTTCAACTCTGTGAGCCTCTGTTTCAATCTATTTAGCTCTGTTTGCCTCTGTTCAACTCTGTTTAACTCTGTTTATCTCTGTTCAACTCTGTTTGCCTCTGTATCAATCTAATTAACTCTGTTTGCCTCTGTTCAACTCTGTTTAACTCTGTATGCCTCTGTTTGCTCTGTTTCACTCTGTTTCCCTCTGTTTGCCTCTGTTTCACTCTGTTGAACTCTTTTTGTCTCTGTTGAACTCTGTTTGCCTCTGTTTCAATCTATTTAACTCTATTTGCCTCTGTTTAATTCTGTTTAACTCTGTTTGCCACTGTTTAACTCTATTTAACTCTGTTTGCCTCTGTTTAACGTTGTTTAACTCTGTTTGCCTCTGTTTAACTCTGTTTAACTCTGTATGCCCCTTTTAACTCTGTTTCACTCAGGTTCCATCTGTTTCCCTCTGTTTAACTCTGTTTAACGATGTATGCCTCTCTTTAACACTGTTTCACTCAGTTTCCCTCTGTTTGCCTCTGTGTAACTCTGTTTCACTCTGTTCGACTCTGTTTAACTCTGTTTAAATCTGTTTGCATCTGTTTAACTCTGTTTAACTCTGTTTGCCTCTGTTCAACTCTGTTTAACTCTGTTTGCCTCGGTTTAACTCTGTATCACGCTGTTTCCCTCTGTTTGCCTCTGTTTAAGTCTGTTTAAATCTGTTGTACTCTGTTTATCTCTGTTGAACTCTGTTTGCATCTGTTTCATTCGAATTAACTCTGATTGCCTCTGCTCAACTCTGTTTAACTCTGTATGCCTCTGTTTAACTCTGTTCACTCTGTTTCCCTCTGTTTGCATCTGTTTAACTCTGTTGGACTCTGTTTATCTCTGTTTATCTCTATTTTCCTCTGTTTCAATCTATTTAACTCTGTTTGCCACTGTTTAAATCTGTTTAACTCTGATTGCCTCTGTTCAACTCTGTACTCCTATGTTTAACACTATTGAACACTGTTTACATCTGTTGAACTCTGTGTACCTCTTTTTGCCTCTGCTCAACTCTGTTTAACTCTGTATGCCTCTGTTTCACTCAGTTTCCATCTGTTTGCCTCTGTTTAACTCTGTTGAACTCTGTTTAATTCTGTTTAACTCTGTTTGCATCTGTTTAACTCTATTTAACTCTGTTTGCCTCTGTTTAACGCTGTTTCACTCTGTTTGCCTCTGTTTAACTCTGTTTAACTCTATTTGCATCTGTTCAACTCTGTTTAACTCTGTTTGCCTTTGTTTAACTCGGTTTAACTCTGTTCGCCTCTCTTTGCCTCTGTCTAACTCTGTTTAACTCTTTTTAACTCGGTTTGCCTCTGTTCAGCTCTGTTTAACTCTGTTTGCCTCGTTTTAACTCTGTTTCACTCTGTTTTCCTCTGTTTAACTGTCTTAAATCTGTTGAAATCTGTTTATCTCTGTTCATCTCTGTTTGACTCTTTATCAATCTATTTAACTCTGTTTGCCTCTGTTCAACTCTGCTTAACTTGTATGCCTCTGTTCACTCTGTTTCACTCTGTTTCCCTCTGTTTGCCTCTGTTTCACTCTGTTTAACTCTGTTGAACTCTGTTTATCTCAGTTGAACTCTGTTTGCCTCTGTTTGCCCGTGTTTAACTCTGTTGAACTCTGTATGCCTCTGATTAACTCTATTGAACTCTGTTTGCCTCTTTGAACTCTATTTAACTCTGTTTGCCTCTGCTCCAATCTATTTAACTCTGTTTGCCTCTGTTTAACTCTATTTAACTCTGTTTGCCTCTGTTTAACTCTGTTTCACTCTGTTTCCCACTGTTTGCCTCTGTTTAACTCTGTTGAACTCTTTTTGTCTCTGTTGAACTCTGTTTGCCTGTTTCAATCTATTTAACTCTGTTTGCCTCTGTTTAATTCTGTTTAACTCTGATTGCCTCTGTTTAACTCTGTTTAACTCTGTACTCCTATGTTTAACTCTATTGAACACTGTTTGCATCTGTTGAACTCTGTTTACCTCTTTTTGCCTCTGTTCAACTCTGTTTAACTCTGTATGCCTCTGTTTCACTCAATTTCCATCTGTTTGCCTCTGTTTAACTCTGTTTGCCTCTGCTCAACCCTGTTTAACTCTGTATGCCTCTGTTTAACTCTGTTCACTCTGTTTCCCTCTGTTTGCATCTGTTTAACTCTGTTGGACTCTGTTTATCTCTGTTTATCTCTATTTGCCTCTGTTTCAATCTATTTAACTCTGTTTGCCACTGTTTAAATCTGTTTAACTCTGATTGCCTCTGTTTAACTCTGTTTAACTCTGTACTCCTATGTTTAACTCTATTGAACACTGTTTGCATCTGTTGAACTCTGTTTACCTCTTTTTGCCTCTGTTCAACTCTGTTTAACTCTGTATGCCATTGTTTCACTCAGTTTCCATCTGTTTGCCTCTGTTTAACTCTGTTGAACTCTGTTTAATTCTGTTTAACTCTGTTTGCGTCTGTTTAACTCTATTTAACTCTGTTTGCCTCTGTTTAACGCTGTTTAACTCTGTTTGCCTCTGTTCAACTCTGTTTAACTCTGTTTTCCTATGTTTAACTCTGTCCGCCTCTCTTTGCCTCTGTCTAACTCTGTTTAACTCTTTTTAACTCTGTTTGCCTCTGTTCATCTCTGTTTAACTCTGTTTGCCTCGGTTTAACTCTGTTTCCCTCTGTTTAACTGTCTTTAAATCTGTTGAAATCTGTTTATCTCTGTTCAACTCTGTTTGCCTCTGTATCAATCATTTAACTCTGTTTGCCTCTGTTCAACTCTCTTTAACTTGTATGCCTCTGTTTACTCTGTTTCACTCTGTTTCCCTCTGTTTGCCTCTGTTTCACTCTGTTGAACTCTTTTTGTCTCTGTTGAACTCTGTTTGCCTCTGTTTCAATCTATTTAACTCTGTTTGCCACTGTTTAAATCTGTTTAACTCTGATTGCCTCTGTTTAACTCTGTTTAACTCTGTACTCCTATGTTTAACTCTATTGAACACTGTTTGCATCTGTTGAACTCTGTTTACCTCTTTTTGCCTCTGTTCAACTCTGTTTAACTTGTATGCCATTGTTTCACTCTGTTTCACTCTGTTTCCCTCTGTTTGCCTCTGTTTCACTCTGTTGAACTCTTTTTGTCTCTGTTGAACTCTGTTTGCCTCTGTTTCAATCTATTTAACTCTGTTTGCCTCTGTTTAATTCTGTTTAACTCTGTTTGCCACTGTTTAACTCTATTTAACTCTGTTTGCCTCTGTTTAACGTTGTTTAACTCTGTTTGCCTCTGTTTAACTCTGTATGCCTCTGTTTACTCTGTTTCACTCTGTTTCCCTCTGTTTGCCTCTGTTTCACTCTGTTGAACTCTTGTTGTCTCTGTTGAACTCTGTTTTCCTCTGTTTCAATCTATTTAACTCTGTTTGCCTCTGTTTAATTCTGTGTAACTCTGTTTGCCACTGTTTAACTCTATTTAACTCTGTTTGCCTCTGTTTAACTTTGTTTAACTCTGTTTGCCTCTGTATAACTCTGTTTAACTCTGTATGCCTCTTTTAACTCTGTTTCACTCAGTTTCCATCTGTTTCCCTCTGTTTAACTCTGTTTAACGATGTATGCCTCTCTTTAACATTGTTTCACTCAGTTTCCCTCTGTTTGCCTCTGTGTAACTCTGTTTTACTCTGTTCGTCTCTGTTTAACTCTGTTTAACTCTGTTTGCATCTGTTTAACTCTGTATAACTCTGTTTGCCTCGGTTCAACTCTGTTTCACGCTGTTTCCCTCTGTTTGCCTCTGTTTAAGTCTGTTTAAATCTGTTGGACTCTGTTTATCTCTATTTGCCTCTGTTGCAATCTATTTAACTCTGTTTGCCACTATTTAAATCTGTTTAACTCTGATTGCCTCTGTTTAACTCTGTTTAACTCTTTACTACTATGTTTAACTCTATTGAACACTGTTTGCATCTGTTGAACTCTGTTTACCTCTTTTTGCCTCTGTTCAACTCTGTTTAACTCTGTATGCCTCTGTTTCACTCAGTTTCCATCTGTTTGCCTCTGTTTAAATCTGTTGAACTCTGTTTAATTCTGTTTAACTCTGTTTGCCTCTGTTTAACTCTATTGAACTCTGTTTGCCTCTGTTTAACGCTGTTTCACTCTGTTTGCCTCTGTTTAACTCTGTTTAACTCTGTTTGCCTCTGTTCCACTCTGTTTAACTCTGTTTGCCTATGTTTAACTCTGTTTAACTCTGTTCGCCACTCTTTGCCTCTGTGTAACTCTGTTTAACTCTTTTTAACTCTGTTTGCCTCTGTTCAGCTCTGTTTAACTCTGTTTGCCTCGGTTTAACTCTGTTTCACTCTGTTTCCCTCTGTTTAACTGTCTTTAAATCTGTTGAAATCTGTTTATCTCTGTTCAACTCTGTTTGCCTCTGTATCAATCTATTTAACTCTGTTTGCCTCTGTTCAACTCTGTTTAACTTGTATGCCTCTGTTTAACTTTGTTTATCTCAGTTGAACTCTGTTTGCCTCTGTTTGCCCGTGTTTAACTCTGTTGTACTCTGTATGCCTCTGTTTAACGCTGTTTAACTCTGTTTGCATCTGTTTATCTCTGTTGAACTCTGTATGCCTCTGTTTTACTTTGTATGCCTCTGTTTAACTCTGTTTCACTCTGCTTCCCTTCTGTTTGCCCGTGTTTAACTCTGTTGACCTTTGTATGCCTCTGATTAACTCTATTGAACTCTGTTTGCCTCTTCGAACTCTATTTAACTCTGTTTGCATCTGCTTCAATCTATTTAACTCTGTTTGCCTCTGTTTAACTCTATTTAACTCTGTTTGCCTCTGTTTAACTCTTTTTCACTCTGTTTCCCTCTGTTTGCCTCTGTTTAACTCTGTTGAACTCTTTTTGTCTCTGTTGAACTCTGTTTGCCTGTTTCAATCGATTTAACTCTGTCAGCCTCTGTTTAATTCTGTTGAACTCTGTTTGCCACTGTTTAACTCTATTTAACTCTGTTTGCCTCTGTTTAACGCTGTTTAACTCTGTTTGCCTCTGTTTAACTCTGTTTAACTCTGTATGCCTCTTTTAACTCTGTTTCACTCAGTTTCCATCCGTTTCCCTCTGTTTAACTCTCTTTAACTCTGTTGAAATCTGCTAGCCTATGTTTAACTCTGTTTAACTCTGTTCGTCTGTTGTTACCTCTGTTTATATCTGTTTAACTCTGTTTCACTCTGCTACCCTTCTGTTTGCCCGTGTTTAACTCTGTTGAACTTTGTATGCCTCTGATTAACTCTATTGAACTCTGTTTGCCTCTTCGAACTCTATTTAACTCTGTTTGCCTCTGCTTCAATCTATTTAACTCTGTTTGCCTCTGTTTAACTCTACTTAACTCTGTTTGCCTCGGTTTAACTCTTTTTCACTCTGTTTCCCTCTGTTTACCTGTGATTAACTCTGTTTAACTCTGTTTATCTCTGTTCAACTCTGTAAGCCTCTGTTTCAATCTATTTAGCTCTGTTTGCCTCTGTTCAACTCTGTTTAACTCTGTTTATCTCTGTTCAACTCTGTTTGCCTCTGTATCAATCTAATTAACTCTGTTTGCCTCTGTTCAACTCTGTTTAACTCTGTATGCCTCTGTTTACTCTGTTTCACTCTGTTTCCCTCTGTTTGCCTCTGTTTCACTCTGTTGAACTCTTTTTGTCTCTGTTGAACTCTGTTTGCCTCTGTTTCAATCTATTTAACTCTATTTGCCTCTGTTTAATTCTGTTTAACTCTGTTTGCCACTGTTTAACTCTATTTAATTCTGTTTGCCTCTGTTTAACGTTGTTTAACGCTGTTTGCCTCTGTTTAACTCTGTTTAACTCTGTATGCCCCTTTTAACTCTGTTTCACTCAGTTTCCATCTGTTTCCCTCTGTTTAACTCTGTTTAACGATGTATGCCTCTCTTTAACACTGTTTCACTCAGTTTCC
The DNA here is from genome assembly GCA_026770705.1 of Isurus oxyrinchus. NCBI lineage: Eukaryota > Metazoa > Chordata > Chondrichthyes > Lamniformes > Lamnidae > Isurus > Isurus oxyrinchus. Next base: position 29,664 of record JANJGN010003325.1, read on the forward strand.
CTCTGTTTGCCTCTGTGTAACTCTGTTTCACTCTGTTCGACTCTGTTTAACTCTGTTTAAATCTGTTTGCATCTGTTTAACTCTGTTTAACTCTGTTTGCCTCTGTTCAACTCTGTTTAACTCTGTTTGCCTCGGTTTAACTCTGTATCACGCTGTTTCCCTCTGTTTGCCTCTGTTTAAGTCTGTTTAAATCTGTTGTACTCTGTTTATCGCTGTTGAACTCTGTTTGCATCTGTTTCATTCGAATTAACTCTGTTTGCCTCTGCTCAACTCTGTTTAACTCTGTATGCCTCTGTTTAACTCTGTTCACTCTGTTTCCCTCTGTTTGCATCTGTTTAACTCTGTTGGACTCTGTTTATCTCTGTTTATCTCTATTTTCCTCTGTTTCAATCTATTTAACTCTGTTTGCCACTGTTTAAATCTGTTTAACTCTGATTGCCTCTGTTCAACTCTGTACTCCTATGTTTAACGCTATTGAACACTGTTTACATCTGTTGAACTCTGTGTACCTCTTTTTGCCTCTGCTCAACTCTGTTTAACTCTGTATGCCTCTGTTTCACTCAGTTTCCATCTGTTTGCCTCTGTTTAACTCTCTTGAACTCTGTTTAATTCTGTTTAACTCTGTTTGCATCTGTTTAACTCTATTTAACACTGTTTGCCTCTGTTTAACGCTGTTTCACTCTGTTTGCCTCTGTTTAACTCTGTTTAACTCTATTTGCATCTGTTCAACTCTGTTTAACTCTGTTTGCCTTTGTTTAACTCGGTTTAACTCTGTTCGCCTCTCTTTGCCTCTGTCTAACTCTGTTTAACTCTTTTTAACTCGGTTTGCCTCTGTTCAGCTCTGTTTAACTCTGTTTGCCTCGTTTTAACTCTGTTTCACTCTGTTTTCCTCTGTTTAACTGTCTTAAATCTGTTGAAATCTGTTTATCTCTGTTCATCTCTGTTTGACTCTGTATCAATCTATTTAACTCTGTTTGCCTCTGTTCAACTCTGCTTAACTTGTATGCCTCTGTTCACTCTGTTTCACTCTGTTTCCCTCTGTTTGCCTCTGTTTCACTCTGTTTAACTCTGTTGAACTCTGTTTATCTCAGTTGAACTCTGTTTGCCTCTGTTTGCCCGTGTTTAACTCTGTTGAACTCTGTATGCCTCTGATTAACTCTATTGAACTCTGTTTGCCTCTTTGAACACTATTTAACTCTTTTTGCCTCTGCTCCAATCTATTTAACTCTGTTTGCCTCTGTTTAACTCTATTTAACTCTGTTTGCCTCTGTTTAACTCTGTTTCACTCTGTTTCCCACTGTTTGCCTCTGTTTAACTCTGTTGAACTCTTTTTGTCTCTGTTGAACTCTGTTTGCCTGTTTCAATCTATTTAACTCTGTTTGCCTCTGTTTAATTCTGTTTAACTCTGATTGCCTCTGTTCATCTCTGTTTAACTCTGTTTGCCTCGGTTTAACTCTGTTTCCCTCTGTTTAACTGTCTTTAAATCTGTTGAAATCTGTTTATCTCTGTTCAACTCTGTTTGCCTCTGTATCAATCATTTAACTCTGTTTGCCTCTGTTCAACTCTCTTTAACTTGTATGCCTCTGTTTACTCTGTTTCACTCTGTTTCCCTCTGTTTGCCTCTGTTTCACTCTGTTGAACTCTTTTTGTCTCTGTTGAACTCTGTTTGCCTCTGTTTCAATCTATTTAACTCTGTTTGCCACTGTTTAAATCTGTTTAACTCTGATTGCCTCTGTTTAACTCTGTTTAACTCTGTACTCCTATGTTTAACTCTATTGAACACTGTTTGCATCTGTTGAACTCTGTTTACCTCTTTTTGCCTCTGTTCAACTCTGTTTAACTTGTATGCCATTGTTTCACTCTGTTTCACTCTGTTTCCCTCTGTTTGCCTCTGTTTCACTCTGTTGAACTCTTTTTGTCTCTGTTGAACTCTGTTTGCCTCTGTTTCAATCTATTTAACTCTGTTTGCCTCTGTTTAATTCTGTTTAACTCTGTTTGCCACTGTTTAACTCTATTTAACTCTGTTTGCCTCTGTTTAACGTTGTTTAACTCTGTTTGCCTCTGTTTAACTCTGTATGCCTCTGTTTACTCTGTTTCACTCTGTTTCCCTCTGTTTGCCTCTGTTTCACTCTGTTGAACTCTTTTTGTCTCTGTTGAACTCTGTTTTCCTCGGTTTCAATCTATTTAACTCTGTTTGCCTCTGTTTAATTCTGTGTAACTCTGTTTGCCACTGTTTAACTCTATTTAACTCTGTTTGCCTCTGTTTAACTTTGTTTAACTCTGTTTGCCTCTGTATAACTCTGTTTAACTCTGTATGCCTCTTTTAACTCTGTTTCACTCAGTTTCCATCTGTTTCCCTCTGTTTAACTCTGTTTAACGATGTATGCCTCTCTTTAACATTGTTTCACTCAGTTTCCCTCTGTTTGCCTCTGTGTAACTCTGTTTTACTCTGTTCGTCTCTGTTTAACTCTGTTTAACTCTGTTTGCATCTGTTTAACTCTGTATAACTCTGTTTGCCTCGGTTCAACTCTGTTTCACGCTGTTTCCCTCTGTTTGCCTCTGTTTAAGTCTGTTTAAATCTGTTGGAATCTGTTTATCTCTATTTGCCTCTGTTGCAATCTATTTAACTCTGTTTGCCACTATTTAAATCTGTTTAACTCTGATTGCCTCTGTTTAACTCTGTTTAACTCTTTACTACTATGTTTAACTCTATTGAACACTGTTTGCATCTGTTGAACTCTGTTTACCTCTTTTTGCCTCTGTTCAACTCTGTTTAACTCTGTATGCCTCTGTTTCACTCAGTTTCCATCTGTTTGCCTCTGTTTAAATCTGTTGAACTCTGTTTAATTCTGTTTAACTCTGTTTGCATCTGTTTAACTCTATTGAACTCTGTTTGCCTCTGTTTAACGCTGTTTCACTCTGTTTGCCTCTGTTTAACTCTGTTTAACTCTGTTTGCCTCTGTTCCACTCTGTTTAACTCTGTTTGCCTATGTTTAACTCTGTTTAACTCTGTTCGCCACTCTTTGCCTCTGTGTAACTCTGTTTAACTCTTTTTAACTCTGTTTGCCTCTGTTCAGCTCTGTTTAACTCTGTTTGCCTCGGTTTAACTCTGTTTCACTCTGTTTCCCTCTGTTTAACTGTCTTTAAATCTGTTGAAATCTGTTTATCTCTGTTCAACTCTGTTTGCCTCTGTATCAATCTATTTAACTCTGTTTGCCTCTGTTCAACTCTGTTTAACTTGTATGCCTCTGTTTAACTTTGTTTATCTCAGTTGAACTCTGTTTGCCTCTGTTTGCCCGTGTTTAACTCTGTTGTACTCTGTATGCCTCTGTTTAACGCTGTTTAACTCTGTTTGCATCTGTTTATCTCTGTTGAACTCTGTATGCCTCTGTTTTACTCTGTATGCCTCTGTTTAACTCTGTTTCACTCTGCTTCCCTTCTGTTTGCCCGTGTTTAACTCTGTTGACCTTTGTATGCCTCTGATTAACTCTATTGAACTCTGTTTGCCTCTTCGAACTCTATTTAACTCTGTTTGCATCTGCTTCAATCTATTTAACTCTGTTTGCCTCTGTTTAACTCTGTTTGCCTCTGTTTAACTCTTTTTCACTCTGTTTCCCTCTGTTTGCCTCTGTTTAACTCTGTTGAACTCTTTTTGTCTCTGTTGAACTCTGTTTGCCTGTTTCAATCGATTTAACTCTGTCAGCCTCTGTTTAATTCTGTTGAACTCTGTTTGCCACTGTTTAACTCTATTTAACTCTGTTTGCCTCTGTTTAACGCTGTTTAACTCTGTTTGCCTCTGTTTAACTCTGTTTAACTCTGTATGCCTCTTTTAACTCTGTTTCACTCAGTTTCCATCCGTTTCCCTCTGTTTAACTCTCTTTAACTCTGTTGAAATCTGCTAGCCTATGTTTAACTCTGTTTAACTCTGTTCGTCTGTTGTTACCTCTGTTTATATCTGTTTAACTCTGTTTCACTCTGCTACCCTTCTGTTTGCCCGTGTTTAACTCTGTTGAACTTTGTATGCCTCTGATTAACTCTATTGAACTCTGTTTGCCTCTTCGAACTCTATTTAACTCTGTTTGCCTCTGCTTCAATCTATTTAACTCTGTTTGCCTCTGTTTAACTCTACTTAACTCTGTTTGCCTCGGTTTAACTCTTTTTCACTCTGTTTCCCTCTGTTTACCTGTGATTAACTCTGTTTAACTCTGTTTATCTCTGTTCAACTCTGTAAGCCTCTGTTTCAATCTATTTAGCTCTGTTTGCCTCTGTTCAACTCTGTTTAACTCTGTTTATCTCTGTTCAACTCTGTTTGCCTCTGTATCAATCTAATTAACTCTGTTTGCCTCTGTTCAACTCTGTTTAACTCTGTATGCCTCTGTTTACTCTGTTTCACTCTGTTTCCCTCTGTTTGCCTCTGTTTCACTCTGTTGAACTCTTTTTGTCTCTGTTGAACTCTGTTTGCCTCTGTTTCAATCTATTTAACTCTATTTGCCTCTGTTTAATTCTGTTTAACTCTGTTTGCCACTGTTTAACTCTATTTAATTCTGTTTGCCTCTGTTTAACGTTGTTTAACGCTGTTTGCCTCTGTTTAACTCTGTTTAACTCTGTATGCCCCTTTTAACTCTGTTTCACTCAGTTTCCATCTGTTTCCCTCTGTTTAACTCTGTTTAACGATGTATGCCTCTCTTTAACACTGTTTCACTCAGTTTCCCTCTGTTTGCCTCTGTGTAACTCTGTTTCACTCTGTTCGACTCTGTTTAACTCTGTTTAAATCTGTTTGCATCTGTTTAACTCTGTTTAACTCTGTTTGCCTCTGTTCAACTCTGTTTAACTCTGTTTGCCTCGGTTTAACTCTGTATCACGCTGTTTCCCTCTGTTTGCCTCTGTTTAAGTCTGTTTAAATCTGTTGTACTCTGTTTATCTCTGTTGAACTCTGTTTGCATCTGTTTCATTCGAATTAACTCTGTTTGCCTCTGCTCAACTCTGTTTAACTCTGTATGCCTCTGTTTAACTCTGTTCACTCTGTTTCCCTCTGTTTGCATCTGTTTAACTCTGTTGGACTCTGTTTATCTCTGTTTATCTCTATTTTCCTCTGTTTCAATCTATTTAACTCTGTTTGCCACTGTTTAAATCTGTTTAACTCTGATTGCCTCTGTTCAACTCTGTACTCCTATGTTTAACGCTATTGAACACTGTTTACATCTGTTGAACTCTGTGTACCTCTTTTTGCCTCTGCTCAACTCTGTTTAACTCTGTATGCCTCTGTTTCACTCAGTTTCCATCTGTTTGCCTCTGTTTAACTCTCTTGAACTCTGTTTAATTCTGTTTAACTCTGTTTGCATCTGTTTAACTCTATTTAACACTGTTTGCCTCTGTTTAACGCTGTTTCACTCTGTTTGCCTCTGTTTAACTCTGTTTAACTCTATTTGCATCTGTTCAACTCTGTTTAACTCTGTTTGCCTTTGTTTAACTCGGTTTAACTCTGTTCGCCTCTCTTTGCCTCTGTCTAACTCTGTTTAACTCTTTTTAACTCGGTTTGCCTCTGTTCAGCTCTGTTTAACTCTGTTTGCCTCGTTTTAACTCTGTTTCACTCTGTTTTCCTCTGTTTAACTGTCTTAAATCTGTTGAAATCTGTTTATCTCTGTTCATCTCTGTTTGACTCTGTATCAATCTATTTAACTCTGTTTGCCTCTGTTCAACTCTGCTTAACTTGTATGCCTCTGTTCACTCTGTTTCACTCTGTTTCCCTCTGTTTGCCTCTGTTTCACTCTGTTTAACTCTGTTGAACTCTGTTTATCTCAGTTGAACTCTGTTTGCCTCTGTTTGCCCGTGTTTAACTCTGTTGAACTCTGTATGCCTCTGATTAACTCTATTGAACTCTGTTTGCCTCTTTGAACACTATTTAACTCTGTTTGCCTCTGCTCCAATCTATTTAACTCTGTTTGCCTCTGTTTAACTCTATTTAACTCTGTTTGCCTCTGTTTAACTCTGTTTCACTCTGTTTCCCACTGTTTGCCTCTGTTTAACTCTGTTGAACTCTTTTTGTCTCTGTTGAACTCTGTTTGCCTGTTTCAATCTATTTAACTCTGTTTGCCTCTGTTTAATTCTGTTTAACTCTGATTGCCTCTGTTTAACTCTGTTTAACTCTGTACTCCTATGTTTAACTCTATTGAACACTGTTTGCATCTGTTGAACTCTGTTTACCTCTTTTTGCCTCTGTTCAACTCTGTTTAACTCTGTATGCCTCTGTTTCACTCAGTTTCCATCTGTTTGCCTCTGTTTAACTCTGATTGCCTCTGTTTAACTCTGTTTAACTCTGTACTCCTATGTTTAACTCTATTGAACACTGTTTGCATCTGTTGAACTCTGTTTGCCTCTGTTTGCCCGTGTTTAACTCTGTTGTACTCTGTATGCCTCTGTTTAACGCTGTTTAACTCTGTTTGCATCTGTTTATCTCTGTTGAACTCTGTATGCCTCTTTTAACTCTGTTTGCCTCCGTTTAAGACTGTTTCACTCTGCTTCCCTCTGTTCAACTCTGTTTAACTCTGTTTCACTCTGTTTCCTTCTGTGTGCCTCTGTTTAACTCTGTTGAACTCTGTTTATCTCTGTTCAACTCTGTTTGCCTCTGTTTCAATCTATTTAACTCTGTTTGCCTCTGTTTAATTCTGTTTAACTCTGTTTGCCACTGTTTAATTCTATTTAACTCTGTTTGCCTCTGTTTAACGCTGTTTAACTCTGTTTGCCTCTGTTTAAATCTGTTTAACTCTGTATGCCTCTTTTAACTCTGTTGAACTCTGTTTGCCTCTGTTTCAATCTATTTAACTCTGTTTGCCACTGATTAAATCTGTTTAACTCTGTTTAACTCTGTATACCTCTGTTTTACTCTGTTTCACTCTGTTTGCATCTGTTTAACTCTGTTTAACTCTGTTGAACTCTGTTTAATTCTGTTTAACCTTGTTTCCCTCTGTTTAACTCTGCTGAACTCTTTTTGCCTCTGTTCAACTCTGTTTAACTCTGTTTGCCTATGTTTAACTCTGTTTAACTCTGTTCGACTCTCTTTGCCTCTGTCTAACTCTGTTTAACTCTTTTTAACTCTGTTTGCCTCTGTTCAGCTCTGTTTAACTCTGTTTGCCTCGGTTTAACTCTGTTTCACTCTGTTTCCCTCTGTTTACCTGTCTTTAAATCTGTTGAAATCTGTTTATCTCTGTTCAACTCTGTTTGCCTCTGTAACAATCTATTTAACTCTGTTTGCCTCTGTTCAACTCTGTTTAACTCTGTATGCCTCTGTTTCACTCTGTTTCCCTCTGTTGCCTCTGTTTCACTCTGTTTCACTCTGTTGAACTCTGTTTATCTCAGTTGAACTCTGTTTGCCTCTGTTTGCCCGTGTTTAACTCTGTTGTACTCTGTATGCCTCTGTCTAACGCTGTTTAACTCTGTTTGCATCTGTTTATCTCTGTTGAACTCTGTATGCCTCTGTTTAACTCTGTTTAACTCTGTATGCCTCTGTTTAACTCTGTTTCACTCTGTTTCCCTTCTGTTTGCCCGTGTTTAACTCTTTTGAACTCTGTATGCCTCTGATTAACTCTATTGAACTCTGTTTGCCTCTTTGAACTCTATTTAACTCTGTTTGCCTCTGCTTCAATCTATTTAACTCTGTTTGCCTCTGTTTAACTCTATTTAACTCTGTTTGCCTCTGTTTAACTCTGTTTCACTCTGTTTCCCTCTGTTTGCCTCTGTTTAACACTGTTGAACTCTTTTTGTCTCTGTTGAATTCTGTGTGCATCTGTTTCAATCTATTTCACTCTGTTTGCCTCTGTTTACTTCTGTTTAACACTGTTTGCCACTGTTTAACTCTATTTAACTCTGTTTGCCTCTGTTTAACGCTGTTTAACTCTGTTTTCCTCTGTTTAACTCTGTTTAACTCTGTATGCCTCTTTTAACTCTGTATCACTCAGTTTCCATCTTTTTCCCTCTGTTTAACTCTGTTTAACTCTGTTGAAATCTGCTTGCCTATGTTTAACTCTGTTTAAATCTGTTCGTCTATCGTTACCTCTGTTTAACTCTGTTTAACTCTGTTTAACTCTGTTTGCCTCTGTTTTACTCTGTTTGCCTCTGTTCAACTATGTTCAACTCTGTTTGCCTCCGTTTAAGACTGTTTCACTCTGCTTCCCTCTGTTCAACTCTGTTTAACTCTGTTTCACTCTGTTTCCTTCTGTTTGCCTCTGTTTAACTCTGTTGAACTCTGTTTATCTCTGTTCAACTCTGTTTGCCTCTGTTTCAATCTATTTAACTCTGTTTGCCTCTGTTTAATTCTGTTTAACTCTGTTTGCCACTGTTTAACTCTATTTAACTCTGTTTGCCTCTGTTTAACGCTGTTTAACTCTGTTTGCCTCTGTTTAAATCTGTTTAACTCTGTATGCCTCTTTTAACTCTGTTGAACTCTGTTTGCCTCTGTTTCAATCTATTTAACTCTGTTTGCCACTTTTTAAATCTGTTTAACTCTGTTTAACTCTGTATACCTCTGTTTTACTCTGTTTCACTCTGTTTGCATCTGTTTAACTCTGTTTAACTCTGTTGAAATCTGTTTAATTCTGTTTAACTCTGTTTCCCTCTGTTTAACTCTGCTGAACTCTTTTTGCCTCTGTTCAACTCTGTTTAACTCTGTTTGCCTATGTTTAACTCTGTTTAACTCTTTTTAACTCTGTATGCCTCTGTTCAGCTCTGTTTAACTCTGTTTGCCTCGGTTTAACTCTGTTTCACTCTGTTTCCCTCTGTTTACCTGTCTTTAAATCTGTTGAAATCTGTTTATCTCTATTCAACTCTGTTTGCCTCTGTAACAATCTATTTAACTCTGTTTGCCTCTGTTCAACTCTGTTTAACTCTGTATGCCTCTGTTTACTCTGTTTCCCTCTGTTTGCCTCTGTTTCACTCTGTTTAACTCTGTTGAACTCTGTTTATCTCAGTTGAACTCTGTTTGCCTCTGTTTGCCCGTGTTAAACTCTGTTGCACTCGGTATGCCTCTGTTTAACTCTGTTTAACTCTGTATGCCTCTGTTTAACTCTGTTCCACTCTGTTTCCCTTCTGTTTGCCCGTGTTTAAGTCTGCTGAACTCTGTATGCCTCTGATTAACTCTATTGAACTCTCTTTGCCTCTTTGAACTCTATTTAACTCTGTTTGCCTCTGCTAACTCTGTACGTTTAACTCTATTGAACACTGTTTGCATCTGTTGAACTCATTTACCTCTTTTTGCCTCTGTTCAACTCTGTTTAACTCTGTATGCCTCTGTTTCACTCAGTTTCCAGCTGTTTGCCTCTGTTTGACTATGTTGAATTCTGTTTAATTCTGTTTAACTCTGTTTGCATCTGTTTAACTCTATTTAACTCTGTTTGCCTCTGTTTAACGCTGTTTCAGTCTGTTTACCTGTGTTTAACTCTGTTTGCCTCTGTTCAACTCTGCTTAACTCTGTTTGGCTATGTTTAACTCTGTTTAACTCTGTTCGCCTCTCTTTGCCTCTGTCTAACTCTGTTTAACTATTTTTTAACTCTGTTTGCCTCTGTTCAGCTCTGTTTAACTCTGCTTGCCTCGGTTTAACTCTGTTTCACTCTGTTTCCCTCTGTTTAACTGTCTTTAAATCTGTTGAAATCTGTTTATCTCTGTTCAAATCTGTTTGCCTCTGTATCAATCTATTTAACTCTGTTTGCCTCTGTTCAACTCTGTTTATCTTGTATGCCTCTGTTTACTCTGTTTCACTCTGTGTCCCTCTGTTTGCCTCTGTTTCACTCTGTTTAACTCTGTTGAACTCTGTTTATCTCAGTTGAACTCTGTTTGCCTCTGTTTGCCCGTGTTTAACTCTGTTGTACTCTGTATGCCTCTGTTTAACGCTGTTTAACTCTGTTTGCATCTGTTTATCTCTGTTGAACTCTGTATGCCTCTGTTTAACTCTGTATGCCTCTGTTTAACTCTGTTTCACTCTGTTTCCCTTCTGTTTGCCCGTGTTTAACTCTGTTGAACTCGGTATGCCTCTGATTAACTCTATTGAACTCTGTTTGCCTCTTTGAACTCTATTTAACTCTGTTTGCCTCTGCTTCAAACTATTTAACTCTGTTTGCCTCTGTTTAACTCTATTTAACTCTGTTTGCCTCTGTTTAACTCTGTTGAACTCTGTTTAATTCTGTTTAACTCTGTTTGCATCTGTTTAACTCTATTTAAATCTGTTTGCCTCTGTTTAACGCTGTTTCACTCTGTTTGCCTCTGTTTAACTCTGTTTAACTCTATTTGCCTCTGTTTAGCTCTGTTTAACTCTGTTGAACTCTGTTTATCTCTGTTGAACTCTGTTTGCCTCTGTTTTAATCTGTTTAACTCTGCCTCTGTTTCAATCTGTTTAACTCTGTTTGCCTCTGTTCAACTCTGTTTAACTCTGTATCCAACTGTTTAACTCTGTTCACTCTGTTTCGCTCTGTTTGCATCTGTTTAACTCTGTTTAACTCTGTTCATCTCTGTTTATCTCTATTTGCCTCTGTTTCAGTCTATTTAATTCTGTTTGCCACTGTTTAAATCTGTTTAACTCTGATTGCCTCTGTTTAACTCTGTTTAACTCTGTACCCCTCTGTTTAACTCTATTGAACACTGTTTGCCTCTGTTGAACTCTGTTTACCTCTTTTTGCCTCTGTTCAACTCTGTTTAAATCTGTATGCCTCTGTTTCACTCAGTTTCCATCTGTTTGCCCCTGTTTAACTCTGTTTTACTCTGTTGAACTCTGTTTAATTCTGTTTAACTCTGTTTGCCTCTGTTTAACTCTATTTAACTCTGTTTGCCTGTTTAACGCTGTTTAACTCTGTTTCCCTCTGTTTAACTCAGTTTAACTCTGTTGAACTCTGCTTACCTATGTTTAACTCTGTTTAACTCTGTTCGTCTCTCTTTACATCTGTTTAACTCTGTTTAACTCTGTTTAAATCTGTTTGCCTCTGTTTAGCTCTGTTTGACACTGTTTGCCTCTGTTCAGCTCTGTTTAACTCTGTTTGCCTCGGTTTAACTCTTTTTCACTCTGTTTCCCTCTGTTTACCTGTGTTTAATTCTGTTTAACTCTGTTTATCTCTGTTCAACTCTGTTAGCCTCTGCTTCAATCTATTTAGCTCTGTTTGCCTCTGTTCAACTCTGTTTAACTCTGTTTCACTCTGTTTCCTTCTGTTTCCCTCTGTTTAACTCTGTTTAACTCTGTTGAACTCTGTTTGTCTCTGTTCAACTCTGTTTGCCTCTGTTTCAATCTATTTAACTCTGTTTGCCTCTGTTTAATTCTGTTGAACTACTGTTTGCCACGGTTAAACTCTATTTAACTCTGTTTGCCTCTGTGTAACGCTGTTTAACTCTGGTTGCCTCTGTTTGTCTCTGTTTAACTCAGTTTGCCTCAGTTTAATTCTGTTTAACTCTGTTGAACTCTGTTTGTCTCCGTTGAACTCTCTTAGCCCCTGTTTCAATCTATTTAACTCTGTATGCCTCTGTTTAATTCTGTTTAACTCTGTTTGCCACTGTTTAATTCTATTTAACTCTGTTTGCCTCTGTTTAACGTTGTTTAACTCTGTTTGCCTCTGCTTACCTCTGCTAAACTCTGTATGCCTCTTTTAACTCTGTTGAACTCTGTTTGCCTCTGTTTCAATCTATTTAACTCTGTTTGCCACTCTTTAAATCTGTTTAACTCTGATTTCCTCTGTTTAACTCTGTTTAACTCTGTACGCCTCTGTTTAACTCTACTGAACACTGTTTGCCTCTGTTGAACTCTGTTTACCTCTTTTTGCCTCTGTTCAACTCTGTTTAACTCTGTTTGCCTCTGTTTAACTCTGTTTCACTCAGTTTCCATCTGTTTGCCTCTGTTTAACTCTGTTTAACTCTGTTGGAATCTGTTTAATTCTGGTTAAGTCTGTTTGCCTCTGTTTAATGCTATTTAACTCTGCTTGCCTCTCTTTAACTCTGTTTAACTCTGTTTGCCTCTGTTCAACTCTATTTAACTCTGTTTGCCTCTGTTTAACTCTGTCTAACTCTGTATGCCTCTTTTAACTCTGTTTCACTCAGTTTCCATCTCTGTTTGCCTCTGTGTAACTCTGTTTAACTCTGTTCGTCTCTGTTTAACTCTGTTTGCATCTGTTTAACTCCGTTTAACTCTGTTTGCCTCTGTTCAACTCTGTTTAACTCTCTTTGCCTCGGTTCAACTCTGTTTCACGCTGTTTCCCTCTGTTTGCCTCTGTTTAAGTCTGTTTAAATCTGTTGGACTCTGTTTATCTCTGTTTATCTCTATTTGCCTCTGTTGCAATCTATTTAACTCTGTTTGCCACTGTTTAAATCTGTTTAAATCTGATTGCCTCTGTTTAACTCTGTTTAACTCTGTATTACTATGTTTAACTCTATTGAACACTGTTTGCATCTGTTGAACTCATTTACCTCTTTTTGCCTCTGTTCAACTCTGTTTAACTCTGTATGCCTCTGTTTCACTCAGTTTCCATCTGTTTGCCTCTGTTTGACTATGTTGAACTCTGTTTAATTCTGTTTAACTCTGTTTGCATCTGTTTAACTCTATTTAACTCTGTTTGCCTCTGTTTAATGCTGTTTCAGTCTGTTTACCTCTGTTTAACTCTGTTTGCCTCTGTTCAACTCTGTTTAACTCTGTTTGGCTATGTTTAACTCTGTTTAACTCTGTTCGCCTCTGCTAACTCTGTTTAACTCTGTTTGCCTCTTTTTATACTCTATTTAACTCTGTTTGCCTCTGTTTAACGCTGTTTAACTCTGTTTGCCTCTGTTTAACTCTGTTTCACTCTGTTTCCCTCTGTTTGCCTCTGTTTAACACTGTTGAACTCTTTTTGTCTCTGTTGAATTCTGTGTGCATCTGTTTCAATCTATTTCACTCTGTTTGCCTCTGTTTACTTCTGTTTAACACTGTTTGCCACTGTTTAACTCTATTTAACTCTGTTTGCCTCTGTTTAACGCTGTTTAACTCTGTTTTCCTCTGTTTAACTCTGTTTAACTCTGTATGCCTCTTTTAACTCTGTATCACTCAGTTTCCATCTTTTTCCCTCTGTTTAACTCTGTTTAACTCTGTTGAAATCTGCTTGCCTATGTTTAACTCTGTTTAAATCTGTTCGTCTATCGTTACCTCTGTTTAACTCTGTTTAACTCTGTTTGCCTCTGTTTTACTCTGTTTGCCTCTGTTCAACTATGTTCAACTCTGTTTGCCTCCGTTTAAGACTGTTTCACTCTGCTTCCCTCTGTTCAACTCTGTTTAACTCTGTTTCACTCTGTTTCCTTCTGTTTGCCTCTGTTTAACTCTGTTGAACTCTGTTTATCTCTGTTCAACTCTGTTTGCCTCTGTTTCAATCTATTTAACTCTGTTTGCCTCTGTTTAATTCTGTTTAACTCTGTTTGCCACTGTTTAACTCTATTTAACTCTGTTTGCCTCTGTTTAACTTTGTTTAACTCTGTTTGCCTCTGTATAACTCTGTTTAACTCTGTATGCCTCTTTTAACTCTGTTTCACTCAGTTTCCATCTGTTTCCCTCTGTTTAACTCTGTTTAACGATGTATGCCTCTCTTTAACATTGTTTCACTCAGTTTCCCTCTGTTTGCCTCTGTGTAACTCTGTTTTACTCTGTTCGTCTCTGTTTAACTCTGTTTAACTCTGTTTGCATCTGTTTAACTCTGTATAACTCTGTTTGCCTCGGTTCAACTCTGTTTCACGCTGTTTCCCTCTGTTTGCCTCTGTTTAAGTCTGTTTAAATCTGTTGGAATCTGTTTATCTCTATTTGCCTCTGTTGCAATCTATTTAACTCTGTTTGCCACTATTTAAATCTGTTTAACTCTGATTGCCTCTGTTTAACTCTGTTTAACTCTTTACTACTATGTTTAACTCTATTGAACACTGTTTGCATCTGTTGAACTCTGTTTACCTCTTTTTGCCTCTGTTCAACTCTGTTTAACTCTGTATGCCTCTGTTTCACTCAGTTTCCATCTGTTTGCCTCTGTTTAAATCTGTTGAACTCTGTTTAATTCTGTTTAACTCTGTTTGCATCTGTTTAACTCTATTGAACTCTGTTTGCCTCTGTTTAACGCTGTTTCACTCTGTTTGCCTCTGTTTAACTCTGTTTAACTCTGTTTGCCTCTGTTCCACTCTGTTTAACTCTGTTTGCCTATGTTTAACTCTGTTTAACTCTGTTCGCCACTCTTTGCCTCTGTGTAACTCTGTTTAACTCTTTTTAACTCTGTTTGCCTCTGTTCAGCTCTGTTTAACTCTGTTTGCCTCGGTTTAACTCTGTTTCACTCTGTTTCCCTCTGTTTAACTGTCTTTAAATCTGTTGAAATCTGTTTATCTCTGTTCAACTCTGTTTGCCTCTGTATCAATCTATTTAACTCTGTTTGCCTCTGTTCAACTCTGTTTAACTTGTATGCCTCTGTTTAACTTTGTTTATCTCAGTTGAACTCTGTTTGCCTCTGTTTGCCCGTGTTTAACTCTGTTGTACTCTGTATGCCTCTGTTTAACGCTGTTTAACTCTGTTTGCATCTGTTTATCTCTGTTGAACTCTGTATGCCTCTGTTTTACTCTGTATGCCTCTGTTTAACTCTGTTTCACTCTGCTTCCCTTCTGTTTGCCCGTGTTTAACTCTGTTGACCTTTGTATGCCTCTGATTAACTCTATTGAACTCTGTTTGCCTCTTCGAACTCTATTTAACTCTGTTTGCATCTGCTTCAATCTATTTAACTCTGTTTGCCTCTGTTTAACTCTGTTTGCCTCTGTTTAACTCTTTTTCACTCTGTTTCCCTCTGTTTGCCTCTGTTTAACTCTGTTGAACTCTTTTTGTCTCTGTTGAACTCTGTTTGCCTGTTTCAATCGATTTAACTCTGTCAGCCTCTGTTTAATTCTGTTGAACTCTGTTTGCCACTGTTTAACTCTATTTAACTCTGTTTGCCTCTGTTTAACGCTGTTTAACTCTGTTTGCCTCTGTTTAACTCTGTTTAACTCTGTATGCCTCTTTTAACTCTGTTTCACTCAGTTTCCATCCGTTTCCCCTCTGTTTAACTCTCTTTAACTCTGTTGAAATCTGCTAGCCTATGTTTAACTCTGTTTAACTCTGTTCGTCTGTTGTTACCTCTGTTTATATCTGTTTAACTCTGTTTCACTCTGCTACCCTTCTGTTTGCCCGTGTTTAACTCTGTTGAACTTTGTATGCCTCTGATTAACTCTATTGAACTCTGTTTGCCTCTTCGAACTCTATTTAACTCTGTTTGCCTCTGCTTCAATCTATTTAACTCTGTTTGCCTCTGTTTAACTCTACTTAACTCTGTTTGCCTCGGTTTAACTCTTTTTCACTCTGTTTCCCTCTGTTTACCTGTGATTAACTCTGTTTAACTCTGTTTATCTCTGTTCAACTCTGTAAGCCTCTGTTTCAATCTATTTAGCTCTGTTTGCCTCTGTTCAACTCTGTTTAACTCTGTTTATCTCTGTTCAACTCTGTTTGCCTCTGTATCAATCTAATTAACTCTGTTTGCCTCTGTTCAACTCTGTTTAACTCTGTATGCCTCTGTTTACTCTGTTTCACTCTGTTTCCCTCTGTTTGCCTCTGTTTCACTCTGTTGAACTCTTTTTGTCTCTGTTGAACTCTGTTTGCCTCTGTTTCAATCTATTTAACTCTATTTGCCTCTGTTTAATTCTGTTTAACTCTGTTTGCCACTGTTTAACTCTATTTAATTCTGTTTGCCTCTGTTTAACGTTGTTTAACGCTGTTTGCCTCTGTTTAACTCTGTTTAACTCTGTATGCCCCTTTTAACTCTGTTTCACTCAGTTTCCATCTGTTTCCCTCTGTTTAACTCTGTTTAACGATGTATGCCTCTCTTTAACACTGTTTCACTCAGTTTCCCTCTGTTTGCCTCTGTGTAACTCTGTTTCACTCTGTTCGACTCTGTTTAACTCTGTTTAAATCTGTTTGCATCTGTTTAACTCTGTTTAACTCTGTTTGCCTCTGTTCAACTCTGTTTAACTCTGTTTGCCTCGGTTTAACTCTGTATCACGCTGTTTCCCTCTGTTTGCCTCTGTTTAAGTCTGTTTAAATCTGTTGTACTCTGTTTATCTCTGTTGAACTCTGTTTGCATCTGTTTCATTCGAATTAACTCTGTTTGCCTCTGCTCAACTCTGTTTAACTCTGTATGCCTCTGTTTAACTCTGTTCACTCTGTTTCCCTCTGTTTGCATCTGTTTAACTCTGTTGGACTCTGTTTATCTCTGTTTATCTCTATTTTCCTCTGTTTCAATCTATTTAACTCTGTTTGCCACTGTTTAAATCTGTTTAACTCTGATTGCCTCTGTTCAACTCTGTACTCCTATGTTTAACGCTATTGAACACTGTTTACATCTGTTGAACTCTGTGTACCTCTTTTTGCCTCTGCTCAACTCTGTTTAACTCTGTATGCCTCTGTTTCACTCAGTTTCCATCTGTTTGCCTCTGTTTAACTCTCTTGAACTCTGTTTAATTCTGTTTAACTCTGTTTGCATCTGTTTAACTCTATTTAACACTGTTTGCCTCTGTTTAACGCTGTTTCACTCTGTTTGCCTCTGTTTAACTCTGTTTAACTCTATTTGCATCTGTTCAACTCTGTTTAACTCTGTTTGCCTTTGTTTAACTCGGTTTAACTCTGTTCGCCTCTCTTTGCCTCTGTCTAACTCTGTTTAACTCTTTTTAACTCGGTTTGCCTCTGTTCAGCTCTGTTTAACTCTGTTTGCCTCGTTTTAACTCTGTTTCACTCTGTTTTCCTCTGTTTAACTGTCTTAAATCTGTTGAAATCTGTTTATCTCTGTTCATCTCTGTTTGACTCTGTATCAATCTATTTAACTCTGTTTGCCTCTGTTCAACTCTGCTTAACTTGTATGCCTCTGTTCACTCTGTTTCACTCTGTTTCCCTCTGTTTGCCTCTGTTTCACTCTGTTTAACTCTGTTGAACTCTGTTTATCTCAGTTGAACTCTGTTTGCCTCTGTTTGCCCGTGTTTAACTCTGTTGAACTCTGTATGCCTCTGATTAACTCTATTGAACTCTGTTTGCCTCTTTGAACACTATTTAACTCTGTTTGCCTCTGCTCCAATCTATTTAACTCTGTTTGCCTCTGTTTAACTCTATTTAACTCTGTTTGCCTCTGTTTAACTCTGTTTCACTCTGTTTCCCACTGTTTGCCTCTGTTTAACTCTGTTGAACTCTTTTTGTCTCTGTTGAACTCTGTTTGCCTGTTTCAATCTATTTAACTCTGTTTGCCTCTGTTTAATTCTGTTTAACTCTGATTGCCTCTGTTTAACTCTGTTTAACTCTGTACTCCTATGTTTAACTCTATTGAACACTGTTTGCATCTGTTGAACTCTGTTTACCTCTTTTTGCCTCTGTTCAACTCTGTTTAACTCTGTATGCCTCTGTTTCACTCAGTTTCCATCTGTTTGCCTCTGTTTAACTCTGATTGCCTCTGTTTAACTCTGTTTAACTCTGTACTCCTATGTTTAACTCTATTGAACACTGTTTGCATCTGTTGAACTCTGTTTGCCTCTGTTTGCCCGTGTTTAACTCTGTTGTACTCTGTATGCCTCTGTTTAACGCTGTTTAACTCTGTTTGCATAA
>JANJGN010003326.1:0-47293 GCA_026770705.1 Isurus oxyrinchus
TGTTGGCCTCTGTTTGACTCTGTCTGCCTCTGTTTAAGTCTGTTTGCCTCTGTTTAAGTCTGTTTGCCTCTGTTTAATTCCGTTTGCATCTCTTTAAGTCTGTTTGCCTCTGTTTCACTCTGTTTGCCTCTGTTTCACTCTGTTAGCCTCTGTTTCACTCTGTTTGCTTCTGTTTAAGTCTGTTTGCCTCTGTTTCACTCTGTTTGCCTCTGTATCACTCTGTTTGCCTCTGTTTCACACTGTTTGCATCTGTTTCACTCTGTGTGCCTCTGTTTCACTTGTTTGCCTCTTGTTTCACCTGTTTGCCTCTTTTTCACTCTGTTTGCCTCTGTTTCACTCTGTTTGCCTCTGTTTCACTTTGTTTGCCTCTGTTTCACTCTGTTTGCCTCTATTTAAGTCTGTTTGCCTCTGTTTGCCTCTGTTTCACTCTGTTTGCCTCTGTTTCACTCTGTTTGCCTCTGTTTCACTTTGTTTGCCTCTGTTTCACTCTGTTTGCCTCTGTTTAAGTCTTCTTGCCTCTGTTTCACTCTGTTAGCCTCTGTTTCAGTCTGTTTGCCTCTGTTTAAGTCTGTTTGCCTCTGTTTCACTCTGTTTGCCTCTGTTTAACTCTGTCTGCGCTTAAGTCTGTTTTCCTCTGTTTAAGTCTGTTTGCCTCTGTTTAAGTCTTTTTGCCTCTGTTTAAGTCTGTTTGCATCTGATTAAGTCTGTTTGCCTCTGTTTAAGTCTGTTTATTTCTTATTAAGTCTGTTTGCCTCTGTTTAAGTCTGTTTGCCTCTGTTTCACTCCGTTTGCCTCTGTTTCACTCTTTTGCCTCTGTTTCACTCTGTTTGCCTCTGTTTCAATCTGTCTGCCTCTGTTTCACTCTGTTTGCCTCTGTTTCACTCTGTTTGCCTCTGTTTCACTCTGTTTGCCTCTGATTGCCTCTGTTCAAGTCTGTTTGCCTCTGTTTCACTCGGTTTCACTCTGTCTGCCTCTGTTTCACTCTGTCTGCCTCTGTTTCACTCTGTTTGGCTCTGTTTCACACTGTTTGCATCTGTTTCACTCTGTTTGCCTCTGTTTCACTCTGTTTGCCTCTATTTAAGTCTGTTTGCCTCTGTTTGCCTCTGTTTCACTCTGTTTGCCTCTGTTTCACTCTGTTTGCCTCTGTTTCACTCTGTTTGCCTCTGTTTAAGTCTCTTGCCTCTGTTTCACTCTGTTAGCCTCTGTTTCACTCTGTTAGCCTCTGTTTAAGTCTGTTTACCTCTGTTTAAGTCTGTTTGCCTCTGTTTCACTATGTTTTTGCCTCTGTTTAACTCTGTTTAATTCTGTTAAATCTGTTTAACTCTGTTTAAGTCTGTTTGCCTCTGTTGGCCTCTGTTTGCCTCTGTCTGCCTCTGTTTAAGTCTGTTTGCCTCTGTTTAAGTCTGTTTGCCTCTGTTTCACTCTGTTTTGCCCTCTTTTTCACTGCTGTTTGCCTGTGTTTCACTCTGTATGCCTCTGTTTCACTCTGTTTGCATCTGTTTCACTCTGTTTGCCCTCTGTTTCACTCTGTTTGCCTCTGTTTCACTGTGTCTGCCTCTGTTTCACTCGGTTTGCCTCTGTGTCACTCTGTTTGGCTCTGTTTCACTCTGTTTAAATCTGTTTAACTCTGTTTAAGTCATTTTGCCTCTGTTGGCCTCTGTTTGACTCTGTCTGCCTCTGTTTAAGTCTGTTTGCCTCTGTTTAAGTCTGTTTGCCTCTGTTTAATTCCGTTTGCATCTCTTTAAGTCTGTTTGCCTCTGTTTCACTCTGTTTGCCTCTGTTTCACTCTGTTAGCCTCTGTTTCACTCTGTTTGCTTCTGTTTAAGTCGGTTTGCCTCTGTTTCACTCTGTTTGCCTCTGTATCACTCTGTTTGCCTCTGTTTCACACTGTTTTGCATCTGTTTCACTCTGTGTGCCTCTGTTTCACTTGTTTGCCTCTTGTTTCACCTGTTTGCCTCTTTTTCACTCTGTTTGCCTCTGTTTCACTCTGTTTGCCTCTGTTTCACTTTGTTTGCCTCTGTTTCACTCTGTTTGCCCGTCTATTTAAGTCTGTTTGCCTCTGTTTGCCTCTGTTTCACTCTGTTTGCCTCTGTTTCACTCTGTTTGCCTCTGTTTCACTTTGTTTGCCTCTGTTTCACTCTGTTTGCCTCTGTTTAAGTCTTCTTGCCTCTGTTTCACTCTGTTAGCCTCTGTTTTCAGTCTGTTTGCCTCTGTTTAAGTCTGTTTGCCTCTGTTTCACTCTGTTTGCCTCTGTTTAACTCTGTCTGCCTCTGTTTAAGTCTGTTTGCCTCTGCTTAAGTCTGTTTTCCTCTGTTTAAGTCTGTTTGCCTCTGTTTAAGTCTTTTTGCCTCTGTTTAAGTCTGTTTGCATCTGATTAAGTCTGTTTGCCTCTGTTTAAGTCTGTTTATTTCTTATTAAGTCTGTTTGCCTCTGTTTAAGTCTGTTTGCCTCTGTTTCACTCCGTTTGCCTCTGTTTCACTCTTTTGCCTCTGTTTCACTCTGTTTGCCTCTGTTTCAATCTGTCTGCCTCTGTTTCACTCTGTTTGCCTCTGTTTCACTCTGTTTGCCTCTGTTTCACTCTGTTTGCCTCTGATTGCCTCTGTTCAAGTCTGTTTGCCTCTGTTTCACTCGGTTTCACTCTGTCTGCCTCTGTTTCACTCTGTCTGCCCTCTGTTTCACTCTGTTTGGCTCTGTTTCACACTGTTTGCATCTGTTTCACTCTGTTTGCCTCTGTTTCACTCTGTTTGCCTCTATTTAAGTCTGTTTGCCTCTGTTTGCCTCTGTTTCACTCTGTTTGCCCTCTGTTTCACTCTGTTTGCCTCTGTTTCACTCTGTTTGCCTCTGTTTAAGTCTTCTTGCCTCTGTTTCACTCTGTTAGCCTCTGTTTCACTCTGTTAGGCCTCTGTTTAAGTCTGTTTACCTCTGTTTAAGTCTGTTTGCCTCTGTTTCACTCTGTTTGCCTCTGTTTAACTCTGTTTAATTCTGTTTAAATCTGTTTAACTCTGTTTAAGTCTGTTTGCCTCTGTTGGCCTCTGTTTGCCTCTGTCTGCCTCTGTTTAAGTCTGTTTGCCCTCTGTTTAAGTCTGTTTGCCTCTGTTTCACTCTGTTTGCCTCTTTTTCACTCTGTTTGCCTGTGTTTCACTCTGTATGCCCTCTGTTTCACTCTGTTTGCATCTGTTTCACTCTGTTTGCCTCTGTTTCACTCTGTTTGCCTCTGTTTCACTGTGTCTGCCTCTGTTTCACTCGGTTTGCCTCTGTGTCACTCTGTTTGGCTCTGTTTCACTCTGTTTGAATCTGTTTAACTCTGTTTAAGTCATTTTGCCTCTGTTGGCCTCTGTTTGACTCTGTCTGCCTCTGTTTAAGTCTGTTTGCCTCTGTTTAAGTCTGTTTGCCTCTGTTTAATTCCGTTTGCATCTCTTTAAGTCTGTTTGCCCTCTGTTTCACTCTGTTTGCCTCTGTTTCACTCTGTTAGCCTCTGTTTCACTCTGTTTGCTTCTGTTTAAGTCTGTTTGCCTCTGTTTCACTCTGTTTGCCTCTGTATCACTCTGTTTGCCTCTGTTTCACACTGTTTGCATCTGTTTCACTCTGTGTGCCTCTGTTTCACTTGTTTGCCTCTTGTTTCACCTGTTTGCCTCTTTTTCACTCTGTTTGCCTCTGTTTCACTCTGTTTGCCTCTGTTTCACTTTGTTTGCCTCTGTTTCACTCTGTTTGCCTCTATTTAAGTCTGTTTGCCTCTGTTTGCCTCTGTTTCATCTGTTTGCCTCTGTTTCACTCTGTTTGCCTCTGTTTCACTTTGTTTGCCTCTGTTTCACTCTGTTTGCCTCTGTTTAAGTCTTCTTGCCTCTGTTTCACTCTGTTAGCCTCTGTTTAAGTCTGTTTGCCTCTGTTTAAGTCTGTTTGCCTCTGTTTCACTCTGTTTGCCTCTGTTTAACTCTGTCTGCCTCTGTTTAAGTCTGTTTGCCTCTGCTTAAGTCTGTTTTCCTCTGTTTAAGTCTGTTTGCCTCTGTTTAAGTCTTTTTGCCTCTGTTTAAGTCTGTTTGCATCTGATTAAGTCTGTTTGCCTCTGTTTAAGTCTGTTTATTTCTTATTAAGTCTGTTTGCCTCTGTTTAAGTCTGTTTGCCTCTGTTTCACTCCGTTTGCCTCTGTTTCACTCTTTTGCCTCTGTTTCACTCTGTTTGCCTCTGTTTCAATCTGTCTGCCTCTGTTTCACTCTGTTTGCCTCTGTTTCACTCTGTTTGCCTCTGTTTCACTCTGTTTGCCTCTGATTGCCTCTGTTCAAGTCTGTTTGCCTCTGTTTCACTCGGTTTCACTCTGTCTGCCTCTGTTTCACTCTGTCTGCCTCTGTTTCACTCTGTTTGGCTCTGTTTCACACTGTTTGCATCTGTTTCACTCTGTTTGCCTCTGTTTCACTCTGTTTGCCTCTATTTAAGTCTGTTTGCCTCTGTTTTTGTCTGTTTCACTCTGTTTGCCTCTGTTTCACTCTGTTTGCCTCTGTTTCACTCTGTTTGCCTCTGTTTAAGTCTTCCTGCCTCTGTTTCACTCTGTTAGCCTCTGTTTAAGTCTGTTTACCTCTGTTTAAGTCTGTTTGCCTCTGTTTCACTCTGTTTGCCTCTGTTTAACTCTGTTTAATTCTGTTTAAATCTGTTTAAGTCATTTTGCCCCTGTTGGCCTCTGTTTGACTATGTCTGCCTCTGTTTAAGTCTGTTTGCCTCTGTTTAAGTCTGTTTTGCCTCTGTTTAATTCTGTTTGCATCTCTTTAAGTCTGTTTGCCTCTGTTTCACTCTGTTTGCCTCTGTTTCACTCTGTTAGCCTCTGTTTCACTCTGTTTGCTTCTGTTTAAGTCTGTTTGCCTCTGTTTCACTCTGTTTGCCTCTGTATCACTCTGTTTGCCTCTGTTTCACACTGTTTGCATCTGTTTCACTCTGTGTGCCTCTGTTTCACTTGTTTGCCTCTTGTTTCACCTGTTTGCCTCTTTTTTCACTCTGTTTGCCTCTGTTTCACTCTGTTTGCCTCTGTTTCACTTTGTTTGCCTCTGTGTCACTCTGTTTGCCTCTATTTAAGTCTGTTTGCCTCTGTTTGATTCTGTTTGCATCTCTTTAAGTCTGTTTGCCTCTGTTTCACTCTGTTTGCCTCTGTTTCACTCTGTTAGCCTCTGTTTCACTCTGTTTGCTTCTGTTTAAGTCTGTTTGCCTCTGTTTCACTCTGTTTGCCTCTGTATCACTCTGTTTGCCTCTGTTTCACACTGTTTGCATCTGTTTCACTCTGTGTGCCTCTGTTTCACTTGTTTGCCTCTTGTTTCACCTGTTTGCCTCTGTTTCACTCTGTTTGCCTCTGTTTAAGTCTGTTTGCCTCTGTTTAAGACTGTTTGCATCTGTTTAAGTCTGTTTGCCTCTGTTTCACTCTGTTTGCCTCTTTTCACTCTGTTTGCCTGTGTTTCACTCTGTATGCCTCTGTTTCACTCTGTTTGCATCTGTTTCACTCTGTTTGCCTCTGTTTCACTCTGTTTGCCTCTGTTTCAATGTGTCTGCCTCTGTTTCACTCGGTTTGCCTCTGTGTCACTCTGTTTGCTCTGTTTCACTCTGTTTAAATCTGTTTAAATCTGTTTAACTCTGTTTAAGTCATTTTGCCTCTGTTGGCCTCTGTTTGACTCTGTCTGCCTCTGTTTAAGTCTGTTTGCCTCTGTTTAAGTCTGTTTGCCTCTGTTTAATTCCGTTTGCATCTCTTTAAGTCTGTTTGCCTCTGTTTCACTCTGTTTGCCTCTGTTTCACTCTGTTAGCCTCTGTTTCACTCTGTTTGCTTCTGTTTAAGTCTGTTTGCCTCTGTTTCACTCTGTTTGCCTCTGTATCACTCTGTTTGCCTCTGTTTCACACTGTTTGCATCTGTTTCACTCTGTTTGGCTTGTTTGCCTCTGTTTGCCTCTGTTTAAGTCTGTTTGCCTCTGTTAGAGTCTGTCTGCCCTTGTTTCGCTCTGTTTGCCTCTGTTTCACTCTGCTTGCCTCTATTCCAATGTGTTTGCATCTGTTTAAGTCTGTTTGCCACTGTTTAAGTCTGTTTGCCTCTGTTTAAGTCTGTTTGCCTCTGTTTCACTCTGTTTGCCTCTGTTTCACTCTGTTTGCCTCTGTTTCACTCTGTCAGCTTCTGTTTCACTCTGTTTGCCTCTGTTTCAATCTGTTTGGCTCTGTTTGCCTCTGTTTGCCTCTGTTTAAGTCCTGTTTGCCTCTGTTAGAGTCTGTCTGCCCTTGTTTCGCTCAGTTTGCCTCTGTTTCTCTCTGTTTGCATCTGTTTCACTGTGTTTGCATCTCTTTCACTCTGTTTGACTCTGTTTCACTCTGTTTGCCTCTGTTTCACTCTGTCTGCCTCTGTTTTACTCTGTTTGCCTCTGTTTCAATCTGTTTGCCTCTTGTTTCACGCTGTTTGCCTCTGTTTCACTCTGTTTGCCTCTGTTTCACTCTGTTTGCCTCTGCTTCAACTCTGTTGCCGTCTGTTTAAGTCTGTTTACCTCTGTTTCATTCTGCTTTGCCTCTGTTTCACTCTGTTTGCCTCTGTTTCACTCTGTTTGACTCTGTTTCACTCTGTTTGCCTCTGTTTAAATCGTCTTGCCTCTGTTTCACTCTGTTTGCCTCTGTTTAAGTCTGTTTGCCTCTGTTTCAGTCTGTTTGTCTCTGTTTCACTCTGTTTGCCTCTGTTTAACTCTGTTTGCCTCTGTTTCACTCTGTTTGCCTCTGCTTCAATCCGTTTGCCTCTGTTTCACTCTGGTTGCCTATGTTTCACTCTGTTTGCCTCAGTTTCACTTTGTTTGCCTCTGTTTCACTCTGTTTGCCTCTATTCCAATGTGTTTGCCTCTGTTTAATTCTGTTTGCCACTGTTTAAGTCTGTTTGGCCTCTGTTTAAGTCTGTTTGCCTCTGTTAGAGTCTGTTTGCCTCTCCTTCACTCTGTTTGCCTCTGTTTCCCTCTGTTTGCCTCTCTTTCACTCTATTTGCATCTGTTTCACTCTGCTTGCCTCTGCTTCACGCTGTTTGACTCTGTTTCACCTGTTTGCCTCTGTTTTACTCTATCTGCCTCTGTTTCACCTCTGTTTGCCTCTGATTCACTCTGGCTGCCTCTGATTGCCTCTGTTTAAGTCTGTTTGCCTCTGTTTGCCTCTGTTTCACTCTGTTTGCCTCTGTTTAAGTCTGTTTGCATCTGTTTAAGTCTGTTTGCGTCTGTTTCGCTCTGTTTGCCACTGTTTCACTCTGTTTGCCTCTGTTTCACTCTGTTTGCCTCTGTTTCACTCTGTCTGCCTCTGTTTCACTCGGTTTGCCTCTGTTTTTACTCTATTTGCATCTGTTGCACTCTCTGTGCCTCTGTTTCACTCTGTTTCACTCTTGTTGCCTCTGTTTCACTCCTTTTGCCTCTGTTTAACTCTGTTTAACTCTGTTTTAACTCTGTTTAAGTCATTTTGCCTCTGTTGGCCTCTGTTTGACTCTGTCTGCCTCTGTTTAAGTCTGTTTGCCTCTGTTTAAGTCTGTTTGCCTCTGTTTAATTCTGTTTGCATCTCTTTAAGTCTGTTTGCCTCTGTTTCACTCTGTTTGCCTCTGTTTCACTCTGTTAGCCTCTGTTTCACTCTGTTTGCCTCTGTTTAAATCTGTTTGCCTCTGTTTCACTCTGTTTGCCTCTGTTTCACTCTGTTTGGCTCTGTTTCACGCTGTTTGCATCTGTTTCACTCTATGTGCCTCTGTTTCACTTGTTTGCCTCTTGTTTCACCTGTTTGCCTCTTTTTCACTCTGTTTGCCTCTGTTTCACTCTGTTTGCATCTGTTTCACTCTGTTTGCCTCTATTTAAGTCTGTTGGCCTCTGTTTGCCTCTGTTTCACTCTGTTTGCCTCTGTTTCACTCTGCTTGCCTCTGTTTCACTCTGTTTGCCTCTGTTTAAGACGTCTTGCCTCTGTTTCACTCTGTTAGCCTCTGTTTAAGTCTGTTTGCCTCTGTTTAAGTCTGTTTGCCTCTGTTTCACTCAGTTTGCCTCTGTTTAACTCTGTCTGCCTCTGTTTAAGTCTGTTTGCCTCTGTTCAAGTCTGTTTTCCTCTGTTTAAGTCTGTTTGCCTCTGTTTAAGTCTGTTTGCATTGTTTTAAGTCTGTTTGCATCTGTTTAAGCTGTTTGCCTCTGTTTAAGTCTGTTTGTCTCTTTTTAAGTCTGTTTGCCTCTGTTTAAGTCTGTTTGCCTATGTTTCACTCTGTTTGCCTCTGCTTCACTCTGTTGCCTCTGTTTAAGTCTGTTTACCTCTGTTTCATTCTGTTTGCCTCTGTTTCACTCTGTTTGCCTCTGTTTCACTCTGTTTGACTCTGTTTCACTCTGTTTGCCTCTGTTTAATTCGTCTTGCCTCTGTTTCACTCTGTTTGCCTCTGTTTAAGTCTGTTTGCCTCTGTTTCAGTCTGTTTGTCTCTGTTTCACTCTGTTTGCCTCTGTTTAACTCTGTTTGCCTCTGTTTCACTCTGTTTGCCTCTGCTTCAATCCGTTTGCCTCTGTTTCACTCTGGTTGCCTATGTTTCACTCTGTTTGCCTCAGTTTCACTTTGTTTGCCTCTGTTTCACTCTGTTTGCCTCTATTCCAATGTGTTTGCCTCTGTTTAATTCTGTTTGCCACTGTTTAAGTCTCTTTGCCTCTGTTTAAGTCTGTTTGCCTCTGTTAGAGTCTGTTTGCCTCTCCTTCACTCTGTTTGCCTCTGTTTCCCTCTGTTTGCCTCTCTTTCACTCTATTTGCATCTGTTTCACTCTGCTTGCCTCTGCTTCACGCTGTTTGACTCTGTTTCACCTGTTTGCCTCTGTTTTACTCTATCTGCCTCTGTTTCACTCTGTTTGCCTCTGATTCACTCTGGCTGCCTCTGATTGCCTCTGTTTAAGTCTGTTTGCCTCTGTTTGCCTCTGTTTCACTCTGTTTGCCTCTGTTTAAGTCTGTTTGCATCTGTTTAAGTCTGTTTGCGTCTGTTTCACTCTGTTTGCCACTGTTTCACTCTGTTTGCCTCTGTTTCACTCTGTTTGCCTCTGTTTCACTCTGTCTGCCTCTGTTTCACTCGGTTTGCCTCTGTTTTACTCTATTTGCATCTGTTGCACTCTCTGTGCCTCTGTTTCACTCTGTTTCACTCTTGTTGCCTCTGTTTCACTCCTTTTGCCTCTGTTTAACTCTGTTTAAACTCTGTTTAACTCTGTTTAAGTCATTTTGCCTCTGTTGGCCTCTGTTTGACTCTGTCTGCCTCTGTTTAAGTCTGTTTGCCTTCTGTTTAAGTCTGTTTGCCTCTGTTTAATTCTGTTTGCATCTCTTTAAGTCTGTTTGCCTCTGTTTCACTCTGTTTGCCTCTGTTTCACTCTGTTAGCCTCTGTTTCACTCTGTTTGCCTCTGTTTAAATCTGTTTGCCTCTGTTTCACTCTGTTTCCCTCTGTTTCACTCTGTTTGGCTCTGTTTCACGCTGTTTGCATCTGTTTCACTCTATGTGCCTCTGTTTCACTTGTTTGCCTCTTGTTTCACCTGTTTGCCTCTTTTTCACTCTGTTTGCCTCTGTTTCACTCTGTTTGCATCTGTTTTCACTCTGTTTGCCTCTATTTAAGTCTGTTGGCCTCTGTTTGCCTCTGTTTCACTCTGTTTGCCTCTGTTTCACTCTGCTTGCCTCTGTTTCACTCTGTTTGCCTCTGCTTAAGACGTCTTGCCTCTGTTTCACTCTGTTAGCCTCTGTTTAAGTCTGTGTGCCTCTGTTTAAGTCTGTTTGCCTCTGTTTCACTCAGTTTGCCTCTGTTTAACTCTGTCTGCCTCTGTTTAAGTCTGTTTGCCTCTGTTCAAGTCTGTTTTCCTCTGTTTAAGTCTGTTTGCCTCTGTTTAAGTCTGTTTGCATATGTTTAAGTCTGTTTGCATCTGTTTAAGCTGTTTGCCTCTGTTTAAGTCTGTTTGTCTCTTTTTAAGTCTGTTTGCCTCTGTTTAAGTCTGTTGCCTATGTTTCACTCTGTTTGCCTCTGTTTCACTCTATTTGCCTCTGTTTCACTCTGTTTGTCTCTGTTTCACTCCGTCTGCCTCTGTTTCACTCTGTTTGGCTCTGTTTCACTCTGTTTGCATCTGTTTCACTCTGTTTGCCTCTGTTTCACTCTGTTTGCCTCTTGTTCAGCTGTTTGCCTCTGTTTCACTCTGTTTGCCTCTGTTTCACTCTTTTTGCCTCTGTTTCACTCTGTTTGCCTCTGTTTAAGTCTGTTTGCCTCTGTTTGCCTCTGTTTCACTCTGTTTGCCTCTGTTTCACTCTGTTTGCCTCAGTTTCACTCTGTTTGCCTCTGTTTCACTCTATTTGCCTCTGATTGCCTCTGTTCAAGTCTGTTTGCCTCTGTTTCACTCTGTTTCACTCTGTTCTCCTCTGTTTCACTCTGTCTGCCTCTATTTCACTCTCTTTGGCTCTGTTTCACACTGTTTGCATTTGTTTCACTCTGTTTGCCTCTGTTTCACTCTGTTTGCCTCTGTTTAAGTCTGTTTGCCTCTGTTTGCCTCTGTTTCACTCTGTTTGCCTCTGTTTCACTCTGTTTGCCTCTGTTTCACTCTGTTTGCCTCTGTTGAAGTCTTCTTGCCTCTGTTTCACTCTGTTAGCCTCTGTTTAAGTCTGTTTACCTCTGCTTAAGTCTGTTTGCCTCTGTTTCACTCTGTTTGCCTCTGTTTAACTCTGTTTAATTCTGTTTAACTCTGTTTAACTCTGTTTAAGTCTGTTTGCCTCTGTTGGCCTCTGTTTGCCTCTGTTTCACTCTGTTTGTCTCTGTTTCACTCTGTTTGCCTCTGTTTAAGTCTTCTTGCCTCTGTTTCACTCTGTTAGCCTCTGTTTAAGTCTGTTTTACTTCTGTTTAAGTCTGTTTGCCTCTGTTTAAGACAGCTTGCATCTGTTTAAGCCTGTTTGCCTCTGTTTCACTCTGTTTGCCTCTGTTTCACTCTGTTTGCCTCTGTTTCACTCTGTTTGCCTCTGTTTCACTCTGTCAGCCACTGTTTCACTCTGTTTGCCTCTGATTAACTCTGTTTGGCTCTGTTTGCCTCTGTTTGCCTCTGTTTCACTGTGTTTTGACTCTGTTTCACTCTGTTTGCCTCTGTTTCACTCTGTCTGCCTCTGTTTTACTCTGTTTGCCTCTGTTTCACTCTGTCTGCCTCTGTTTTACTCTGTTTGCCTCTGTTTCAATCTGTTTGCCTCTTGTTTCACCTGTTTGCCTCTGTTTCACTCTGTTTGCCTCTGTTTCACTCCGTCTGCCTCTGTTTCACTCTGCTTGGCTCTGTTTCACTCTGTTTGCCTCTGTTTCACTCTGTCTGCCTCTGTTTTACTCTGTTTGCCTCTGTTTCAATCTGTTTGCCTCTTGTTTCACCTGTTTGCCTCTGTTTCACTCTGTTTGCCTCTGTTTCACTCCGTCTGCCTCTGTTTCACTCTGTTTGGCTCTGTTTCACTCTGTTTGCATCTGTTTCACTCTGTTTGCCTCTGTTTCACTCTGTTTGCCTCCTGTTCACCTGTTTGCCTCTGTTTCACTCTGTTTGCCTCTGTTTCACTCTGTTTGCCTCTGTTTCACTCTGTTTGCCTCTGTTTAAGTCTGTTTGCCTCTGTTTCACTCTGTTTGACTCTGTTTCACTCTGTTTGCCTCTGTTTAATTCGTCTTGCCTCTGTTTCACTCTGTTTGCCTCTGTTTAAGTCTGTTTGCCTCTGTTTCAGTCTGTTTGCCTCTGTTTCACTCTGTTTGCCTCCGTTTAACTCTGTTTGCCTCTGTTGCACTCTGTTTGCCTCTGCTTCAATCCGTTTGCCTCTGTTTCACTCTGGTTGCCTATGTTTCACTCTGTTCGCCTCTGTTTCACTTTGTTTGCCTCTGTTTCACTCTGTTTGCCTCTATTGCAATGTGTTTGCCTCTGTTTAAGTCTGTTTGCCACTGTTTAAGTCTGTTTGCCACTCTTTAAGCCTGTTTGCCTCTGTTAGAGTCTGTTTGCCTCTCTTGCACTCTGTTTGCCTCTGTTTCACTCTGTTTGCCTCTGTTTCACTCTGTTTGCCACTGTTCTCACTCTGTTTGCCTCTGATTGCCTCTGTTCCAGTCTGTTTGCCTCTGTTTTCACTCTGTTTGCCTCTGTTTCACTCTGTTTGCCTCTGTTTGCCTCTGTTTCACTCTGTTTGCCTCTGTTTCACTCTGTCTGCCTCTGTTTCACTCCGTCTGCCTCTGTTTCACTCTGTCTGGCTCTGTTTCATTCTGTTTGCATCTGTTTCACTCTGTTTGCCTCTGTTTCACTCTGTTTGCCTCTTGTTCACCTGTTTCCCTCTGTTTCACTCTGTTTGCCCCTGTTTCACTCTGTTTGCATCTGTTTACGTCTGTTTCCCTCTGTTTCAGTCTGTTTGCCTCTGTTTCACTCTGTTTGCCTCCGTTTAACTCTGTTTGCCTCTGTTTCACTCTGTTTGCCTCTGTTTCAATCCGTTTGCCTCTGTTTCACTCTGGTTGCCTATGTTTCACTCTGTTTGCCTCTGTTTCACTTTGTTTGCCTCTGTTTCACTCTGTTTGCCTCTATTCCAATGTGTTTGCCTCTGTTTAAGTCTGTTTGCCACTGTTTAAGTCTGTTTGCCTCTCTTTAAGTCGGTTTGCCTCTGTTAGAATCTGTTTGCCTCTCTGGCACTCTGTTTGCCTCTGTTTCACTCTGTTTGCCTCTGATTGCCTCTGTTCAAGTCTGTTTGCCTCTGTTTCACTCTTTTTCACTCTGTCTGCCTCTGTTTCAATCTGTCTGCATCTGTTTCACTCTGTTTGGCTCTGTTTCACACTGTTTGCATCTGTTTCACTCTGTTTGCCTCTGTTTCACTCTGTTTGCCTCTGTTTAAGTCTGTTTGCCTCTGTTTGCCTCTGTTTCACTCTGTTTGCCTCTGTTTCACTCTGTCTGCCTCTGTTTCACTCCGTCTGCCTCTGTTTCACTCTGTTTGGCTCTGTTTCACTCTGTTTGCCCCTTGTTCACCTGTTTGCCTCTGTTTCACTCTGTTTGCCTCTCTTTCACTCTGTTTGCCTTTGTTTCACTCTGTTTGCCTCTTGTTCACCTGTTTGCCTCTGTTTCAATCTGTTTGCATCTGTTTCACTCTGTTTGCCTCTGTTTCACTCTGTTTGCCTCTGCTTCACTCTGTTTGCCTCTGTTTAAGTCTGTTTGCCTCTGTTTCACTCTGTTTGACTCTGTTTCACTCTGTTTGCCTCTGTTTAATTCATCTTGCCTCTGTTTCACTCTGTTAGCCTCTGTTTAAGTCTGTTTGCCTCTGTTTCCGTCTGTTTGCCTCTGTTTCACTCTGTTTGCCTCCGTTTAAATCTGTTTGCCTCTGTTTCACTCTGTTTGCCTCTGCTTCAATCCGGTTGCCTCTGTTTCACTCTGGTTGCCTATGTTTCACTCTGTTTGCCTCTGTTTCACTCTGTTTGCCTCTGTTCCACTCTGTTTGCCTCTATTCCAATGTGTTTGCCTCTGTTTCACTCTGTTTGCCTCTGTTTAAGTCTGTTTGCCTCTGTTTCAGTCTGTTTGCCTCTGTTTCACTCTGTTTGCCTCTCTGGCACTCTGTTTGCCTCTGTTTCACTCTGTTTGCCTCTGTTTCAATCCGTTTGCCTCTGTTTCACTCTGGTTGCCTCTGATTGCCTCTGTTCAAGTCTGTTTGCCTCTGTTTCACTCTGTTTCACTCTGTCTGCCTCTGTTTCACTCTGTCTGCCTCTGTTTCACTCTGTTTGGCTCTGTTTCACACTGTTTGCATCTGTTTCACTCTGTTTGCCTCTGTTTCACTCTGTTTGCCTCTGTTTAAGTCTGTTTGACTCTGTTTGCCTCTGTTTCACTCTGTTTGCCTCTGTTTCACTCTGTCTGCCTCTGTTTCACTCCGTCTGCCTCTGTTTCACTCTGTTTGGCTCTGTTTCACTCTGTTTGCATCTGTTTCACTCTGTTTGCCTCTGTTTCACTCTGTTTGCCTCCTGTTCACCTGTTTGCCTCTGTTTCACTCTGTTTGCCTCTTTTTCACTCTGTTTGCCTCTGTTGCACTCTGTTTGTCTCTGCTTCACTCTGTTTGCCTCTGTTTAAGTCTGTTTGCCTCTGTTTCAGTCTGTTTGCCTCTGTTTTACTCTGTTTGCCTCCGTATAACTCTGTTTGCCTCTGTTTCACTCTGTTTGCCTCTGCTTCAATCCGTTTGCCTCTGTTTCACTCTGGTTGCCTATGTTTCACTCTGTTTGCCTCTGTTTCACTTTGTTTGCCTCTGTTTCACTCTGTTTGCCTCTATTCCAATGTGTTTGCCTCTGTTTAAGTCTGTTTGCCACTGTTTAAGTCTGTTTGCCACTCTTTAAGTCTGTTTGCCTCTGTTAGAGTCTGTTTGCCTCTCTTGCACTCTGTTTGCCTCTGTTTCACTCTGTTTGCCTCTGTTTCACTCTGTTTGCCTCTGTTTCACTCTGTTTGCCTCTGATTGCCTCTGTTCAAGTCTGTTTGCCTCTGTTTCACTCTGTTTCACTCTGTCTGCCTCTGTTTCACTCTGTCTGCCTCTGTTTCACTCTGTTTGGCTCTGTTTCACACTTTTTGCATCTGTTTCACTCTGTTTGCCTCTGTTTCACTCTGTTTGCCTCTGTTTCACTCTGTTTGCCTCTGTTTGCCTCTGTTTCACTCTGTTTGCCTCTGTTTCACTCTGTTTGCCTCTGTTTCACTCCGTCTGCCTCTGTTTCACTCTGTTTGGCTCTGTTTCACTCTGTTTGCATCTGTTTCACTCTGTTTGCCTCTGTTTCACTCTGTTTGCCTCTTGTTCACCTGTTTGCCTCTGTTTCACTCTGTTTGCCTCTGTTTCACTCTGTTTGCCTCTGTTTAAGTCTGGTTCCCTCTGTTTCAGTCTGTTTGCCTCTGTTTCACACTGTTTGCCTCCGTTTAACTCTGTTTGCCTCTGTTTCACTCTGTTTGCCTCTGTTTCAATCCGTTTGCCTCTGTTTCACTCTGGTTGCCTATGTTTCACTCTGTTTGCCTCTGTTTCACTTTGTTTGCCTCTGTTTCACTCTGTTTGCCTCTATTCCAATGTGTTTGCCTCTGTTTAAGTCTGTTTGCCACTGTTTAAGTCTGTTTGCCTCTCCTTAAGTCGGTTTGCCTCTGTTAGAATCTGTTTGCCTCTGTGGCACTCTGTTTGCCTCTGTTTCACTCTGTTTGCCTCTGTTTCACTCTGTTTGCCTCTGTTTCACTCTGTTTGCCTCTGATTGCCTCTGTTCAAGTCTGTTTGCCTCTGTTTCACTCTTTTTCACTCTGTCTGCCTCTGTTTCACTCTGTCTGCCTCTGTTTCACTCTGTTTGGCTCTGTTTCACACTGTTTGCATCTGTTTCACTCTGTTTGCCTCTGTTTAACTCTGTTTGCCTCTGTTTAAGTCTGTTTGCCTCTGTTTGCCTCTGTTTCACTCTGTTTGCCTCTGTTTCACTCTGTCTGCCTCTGTTTCACTCCGTCTGCCTCTGTTTCACTCTTTTTGGCTCTGTTTCACTCTGTTTGCCTCTTGTTCACCTGTTTGCCTCTGTTTCAATCTGTTTGCCTCTGTTTCACTCTGTTTGCCTCTGTTTCACTCTGTTTGCCTCTTGTTCACCTGTTTGCCTCTGTTTCACTCTGTTTGCCTCTGTTTCACTCTGTTTGCCTCTGTTTCACTCTGTTTGCCTCTGCTTCACTCTGTTTGCCTCTGTTTAAGTCTGTTTGCCTCTGTTTCACTCTGTTTGACTCTGTTTCACTCTGTTTGCCTCTGTTTAATTCGTCTTGCCTCTGTTTCACTCTGTTTGCCTCTGTTTAAGTCTGTTTGCCTCTGTTTCAGTCTGTTTGCCTCTGTTTCACTCTGTTTGCCTCCGTTTAAATCTGTTTGCCTCTGTTTCACTCTGTTTGCCTCTGCTTGAATCCGTTTGCCTCTGTTTCACTCTGGTTGCCTATGTTTCACTCTGTTTGCCTCTGTTTCACTCTGTTTGCCTCTGTTTCACTCTGTTTGCCTCTATTCCAATTTGTTTGCCTTTGTTTAAGTCTGTTTGCCACTGTTTAAGTCTGTTTGCCACTCTTTAAGTCTGTTTGCCTCTGTTAGAGTCTGCTTGCCTCTCTTGCACTCTGTTTGCCTCTGTTTCACTCTGTTTGCCTCTGTTTCACTCTGTTTGCCTCTGTTTCACTCTATTTGCCGCTGATTGCCTTTGTTCAAGTCTGTTTGCCTCTGTTTCACTCTGTTTCACTCTGTCTGCCTCTGTTTCACTCTGTCTGCCTCTGTTTCACACTGTTTGGCTCTGTTTCACACTGTTTGCATCCGTTTCACTCTGTTTGCCTCTGTTTCACTCTGTTTGCCTCTGTTTAAGTCTGTTTGCCTCTGTTTGCCTCTGTTTCACTCTGTTTGCCTCTGTTTCACTCTGTCTGCCTCTGTTTCACTCCGTCTGCCTCTGTTTCACTCTGTTTGGTTCTGTTTCACTCTGTTTGCATCGGTTTCACTCTGTTTGCCTCTGTTTCACTCTGTTTGCCTCTTGTTCACCTGCTCGCCTCTGTTTCACTCTGTTTGCCTCTGTTTCACTCTGTTTGCCTCTGTTTCACTCTGTTTGCCTCCGTTTAACTCTGTTTGCCTCTGTTTCACTCTGTTTGCCTCTGTTTCAATCCGTTTGCCTCTGTTTCACTCTGGTTGCCTATGTTTCACTCTGTTTGCCTCTGTTTCACTTTGTTTGCCTCTGTTTCACTCTGTTTGCCTCTATTCCAATGTGTTTGCCTCTGTTTAAGTCTGTTAGCCACTGTTTAAGTCTGTTTGCCTCTCTTTAAGTCTGTTTGCCTCTGTTAGAATCTGTTTGCCTCTCTGGCACTCTGTTTGCCTCTGTTTCACTCTGTTTGCCTCTGTTTCACTCTGTTTGCCTCTGTTTCACTCTGTTTGCCTCTGATTGCCTCTGTTCAAGTCTGTTTGCCTCTGTTTCACTCTGTTTCACTCTGTCTGCCTCTGTTTCACTCTGTCTGCCTCTGTTTCACTCTGTTTGGCTCTGGTTCACACTGTTTGCATCTGTTTCACTCTGTTTGCCTCTGTTTCACTCTGTTTGCCTGTGTTTAAGTCTGTTTGTCTCTGTTTGCCTCTGTTTCACTCTGTTTGCCTCTGTTTCACTCTGTCTGCCTCTGTTTCACTCCGTCTGCCTCTGTTTCACTCTGTTTGGCTCTGTTTCACTCTGTTTGCATCTGTTTCACTCTGTTTGCCTCTGTTTCACTCTGTTTGCCTCTGTTTCACTCTGTTTGCCTCTGCTTCACTCTGTTTGCCTCTGTTTAAGTCTGTTTGCCTCTGTTTCACTCTGTTTGACTCTGTTTCACTCTGTTTGCCTCTGTTTAATTCGTCTTGCCTCTGTTTCACTCTGTTTGCCTCTGTTTAAGTCTGTTTGCCTCTGTTTCAGTCTGTTTGCCTCTGTTTCACTCTGTTTGCCTCCGTTTAACTCTGTTTGCCTCTGTTTCACTCTGTTTGCCTCTGCTTCAATCCGTTTGCCTCTGTTTCACTCTGGTTGCCTATGTTTCACTCTGTTTGCCTCTGTTTCACTCTGTTTGCCTCTGTTTCACTCTGTTTGCCTCTATTCCAATGTGTTTGCCTCTGTTTAAGTCTGTTTGCCACTGTTTAAGTCTGTTTGCCACTCTTTAAGTCTGTTTGCCTCTGTTAGAGTCTGTTTGCCTCTCTTGCACTCTGTTTGCCTCTGTTTCACTCTGTTTGCCTCTGTTTCACTCTTTTTGCCTCTGTTTCACTCTGTTTGCCTCTGATTGCCTCTGTTCAATTCTGTATGCCTCTGTTTCACTCTGTTTCACTCTGTCTGCCTCTGTTTCACTCTGTCTGCCTCTGTTTCACACTGTTTGGCTCTGTTTCACACTGTTTGCATCTGTTTCACTCTGTTTGCCTCTGTTTCACTCTGTTTGCCTCTGTTTAAGTCTGTTTGCCTCTGTTTGCCTCTGTTTCACTCTGTTTGCCTCTGTTTCACTCTGTCTGCCTCTGTTTCACTCAGTCTGCCTCTGTTTCACACTGTTTGGCTCTGTTTCTCTCTGTTTGCATCTGTTTCACTCTGTTTGCCTCTGTTTCACTCTGTTTGCCTCTTGTTCACCTGTTTGCCTCTGTTTCACTCTGTTTGCCTCTGTTTCACTCTGTTTGCCTCTGTTTAAGTCTGTTTGCCTCTGTTTAAGTCTGTTTGCCTCTGTTTCAGTCTGTTTGCCTCTGTTTCACTCTGTTTGCCTCCGTTTAACTCTGTTTGCCTCTGTTTCACTCTGTTTGCCTCTGTTTCAATCCGTTTGCCTCTGTTTCACTCTGGTTGCCTATGTTTCACTCTGTTTGCCTCTGTTTCACTTTGTTTGCCTGTGTTTCACTCTGTTTGCCTCTATTCCAATGTGTTTGCCTCTGTTTAAGTCTGTTTGCCACTGTTTAAGTCTTTTTGCCTCTCTTTAAGTCTGTTTGCCTCTGTTAGAATCTGTTTGCCTCTCTGGCACTCTGTTTGCCTCTGTTTCACTCTGTTTGCCTCTGTTTCACTCTGTTTGCCTCTGTTTCACTCTGTTTGCTTCTGATTGCCTCTGTTCAAGTCTGTTCGCCTCTGTTTCACTCTGTTTCACTCTGTCTGCCTCTGTTTCACTATGTCTGCCTCTGTTTCACTCTGTTTGGCTCTTTTTCACTCTGTTTGCCTCTGTTTCACTCTGTTTGCCTCTGTTTCATTCCGTCTGCCTCTGTTTCACTCTGTTTGCCTCTGTTTCACTCTGTTTGTCTCTGTTTGCCTCTGTTTGCATGTGTTTCACACTGTGTGCCTCTGTTTCACTCTGTTTGCCTCTTGTTTCACCTGTTTGCCTCTGTTTCACTCTGTTTGCCTCTGTTTGCCTCTGTTTAAGTCTGTTTGCCTCTGTTAGAGTCCGTTTGCCTTTGTTTCACTCTGTTTGCCTCTGTTTCACTCTATTTGCATCTGTTTCACTCTGTTTGCCTCTGTTTCACTCTGTTTGCCTCTTGTTTCACCTGTTTGCCTCTGTTTCACTCTGTTTGCATCTGTTTGCCTCTGTTTCACTCTGTATGCCTCTGTTCCACTCTGTTTGCCTCTGTTTCAGTCTGTTTGCCTCTGTTTGCCTCTGTTTCACTCTGTTTGCCTCTGTTTCACTCTGTTTGTCTCTGTTTCACTCTGTTTGCCTCTGTTTAAGTCTTCTTGCCTCTGTTTCACTATGTTAGCCTCTGTTTAAGTCTGTTTACCTCTGTTTAAGTCTGTTTGTCTCTGTTTCACTCTGTTTGCCTCTGTTTAACTCTGGTTAACTCTGTTTAAGTCTGTTTGCCTCTGTTGGCCTCTGTTTGCCTCTGTCTGCCTCTGTTTAAGTCTGTTCGCCTCTGTTTCATTCTGTTTGCCTCTGTTTCACTCTGTTTGCCTCTGTTTCACTCTGTTTGACTCTGTTTCACTCTGTCTGCCTCTGTTTAATTCGTGTTGCCTCTGTTTCACTCTGTTTGCCTCTGTTTAAGTCTGTTTGCCTCTGTTTCAGTCTGTTTGCCTCTGTTTCACTCTGTCTGCCTCCGTTTAACTCTGTTTGCCTCTGTTTCACTCTGTTTGCCTCTGCTTCAATCCATTTGCCTCTGTTTCACTCTGGTTGCCTATGTTTCACTCTATTTGCCTCTGTTTCACTTTGTTTGCCTCTGTTTCAATCTGTTTGCCTCTATTCCAATGTGTTTGCCTCTGTTTAAGTCTGTTTGCCACTGTTTAAGTCAGTTTGCCTCTCTTTAAGTCTGTTTGCCTCTGTTAGAGTCTGTTGGCCTCTCTTGCACACTGTTTGCCTCTGTTTTACTCTGTTTGCCTCTGTTTCACTCTGTTTGCCTCTGTTTCACTCTGTTTGCCTCTGATTGCCTCTGTTCAATTCTGTATGCCTCTGTTTCACTCTGTTTCACTCTGTCTGCCTCTGTTTCACTCTGTTTGCCTCTGTTTAACTCTGTTTGCCTCTCTTTCACTTTGTTTGCCTCTGTTTCACTCTGTTTGCCTCTATTCCAAAGTGTTTGCCTCTGTTTAAGTCTGTTTGCCACTGTTTAAGTCTGCTTGCCTCTGTTTAAGTCTGTTTGCCTCTGTTGGAGTCTGTTTGCCTCTGTTTCACTCTGTTTGCCTCTGCTTCACTCTGTTTGCCTCTGTTTCACTCTATTTGCATCTGTTTCACTCTGCTTGCCTCTGTTTCACTCTGTTTGCCTCTGTTTCACCAGTTTGCCTATGTTTTACTCTGTCTGCCTCTGTTTCACTCTGTTTGCCTCTGTTTCACTCTGTTTGCCTCTGTTTCACTCTATTTGCATCTGTTTCACTCTGCTTGCCTCTGTTTCACTCTGTTTGCCTCTGTTTCACCAGTTTGCCTATGTTTTACTCTGTCTGCCTCTGTTTCACTCTGTTTGCCTCTGATTCACTCTGGTTGCCTCTGATTGCCTCTGTTTAAGTCTGTTTGCCTCTGTTTGCCTCTGTTTCACTCTGTTTGCCTCTGTTTAAGTCTGTTTGCATCTGTTTAAGTCTGTTTGCCTCTGTTTAAGTCTGTTTGCCTCTTTTTAAGTCTGCTTGCCTCAGTTTCAGTCTATTTGCCTCTGTTTCACTCTGTTTGCCACTGTTTCACTCTGTTTGCCTCTGTTTCACTCTGTTTGCCTCTGTTTCACTCTGTCTGCCTCTGTTTCACTCGGTTTGCCTCTGTTTCACTCTGTTCGGCTCTGTTTCACTCTGTTTGCATCTGTTTCACTCTGTTTGCCTCTGTTACACTCTGTTTGCCTCTGTTTCACTCTGTTTGCCTCTGTTTTACTCTATTTGCATCTGTTTCACTCTGCTTGCCTCTGTTTCACTCTGTTTGCCTCTGTTTCACCAGTTTCCCTATGTTTTACTCTGTCTGCCTCTGTTTCACTCTGTTTGCCTCTGATTCACTCTGGTTGCCTCTGATTGCCTCTGTTTAAGTCTGTTTGCCTCTGTTTGCCTCTGTTTCACTCTGTTTGCCTCTGGTTATGTCTGTTTGCATCTGTTTAAGTCTGTTTGCTTCTGTTTAAGTCTGTTTGCCTCTTTTTAAGTCTGCTTGCCTCAGTTTCAGTCTATTTGCCTCTGTTTCACTCTGTTTGCCACTGTTTCACTCTGTTTGCCTCTGTTTCACTCTGTTTGCCTCTATTCCAAAGTGTTTGCTCTGTTTAATTCTGTTTGCCACTGTTTAAGTCTGCTTGCCTCTGTTTAAGTCTGTTTGCCTCTGTTAGAGTCTGTTTGCCTCTGTTTCACTCTATTTGCCTCTGTTTCACTCTATTTGCATCTGTTTCACTCTGCTTGCCTCTGTTTCACTCTGTTTGCCTCTGTTTCACCAGTTTGCCTATGTTTTACTCTGTCTGCCTCTGTTTCACTCTGTTTGCCTCTGATTCACTCTGGTTGCCTCTGATTGCCTCTGTTTAAGTCTGTTTGCCTCTGTTTGCCTCTGTTTCACTCTGTTTGCCTCTGTTTAAGTCTGTTTGCATCTGTTTAAGTCTGTTTGCCTCTGTTTAAGTCTGTTTGCCTCTTTTTAAGTCTGCTTGCCTCAGTTTCAGTCTATTTGCCTCTGTTTCACTCTGTTTGCCACTGTTTCACTCTGTTTGCCTCTGTTTCACTCTGTTTGCCTCTGTTTCACTCTGTCTGCCTCTGTTTCACTCGGTTTGCCTCTGTTTCACTCTGTTCGGCTCTGTTTCACTCTGTTTGCATCTGTTTCACTCTGTGTGCCTCTGTTTTACTCTGTTTGCATCTGTTTCACTCTGTGTGCCTCTGTTTCACTCTGTTTCACTCTTTTTGCCTCTGTTTCACTCTTTTTGCCTCTGTTTAACTCTGTTTAACTCTGTTTAAGTCATTTTGCCTCTGTTGGCCTCTGTTTGACTCTGTCTGCCTCTGTTTAAGTCTGTTTGCCTCTGTTTAAGTCTGTTTGCCTCTGTTTAATTCTGTTTGCATCTCTTTAAGTCTGTTTGCCTCTGTTTCACTCTGTTTGCCTCTGTTTCACTCTGTTAGCCTCTGTTTCACTCTGTTTGCCTCTGTTTATATCTGTTTGCCTCTGTTTCACTCTGTTTGCCTCTGTTTCACTCTGTTTGGCTCTGTTTCACGCTGTTTGCATCTGTTTCACTCTGTGTGCCTCTGGTTCACTTGTTTGCCTCTTGTTTCACCTGTTTGCCTCTTTTTCACTCTGTTTGCCTCTGTTTCACTCTGTTTGCCTCTGTTTCACTCTGTTTGCCTCTGTTTCACTCTGTCTGCCTCTGTTTGCATCTGTTTCACTCTGCTTGCCTCTGATTCACTCTGGTTGCCTCTGATTGCCTCTGTTTAAGTCTGTTTGCCTCTGTTTGCCTCTGTTTCACTCTGTTTGCCTCTGTTTAAGTCTGTTTGCATCTGTTTAAGTCTGTTTGCCTCTGTTTAAGTCTGTTTGCCTCTTTTTAAGTCTGCTTGCCTCAGTTTCAGTCTATTTGCCTCTGTTTCACTCTGTTTGCCACTGTTTCACTCTGTTTGCCTCTGTTTCACTCTGTTTGCCTCTGTTTCACTCTGTCTGCCTCTGTTTCACTCGGTTTGCCTCTGTTTCACTCTGTTCGGCTCTGTTTCACTCTGTTTGCATCTGTTTCACTCTGTTTGCCTCTGTTTCACTCTGTTTGCCTCTGTTTCACTCTGTTTGCCTCTGTTTAAGTCTGTTTGCATCTGTTTAAGTCTGTTTGCCTCTGTTTAAGTCTGTTTGCCTCTTTTTAAGTCTGCTTGCCTCAGTTTCAGTCTATTTGCCTCTGTTTCACTCTGTTTGCCACTGTTTCACTCTGTTTGCCTCTGTTTCACCAGTTTGCCTATGTTTTACTCTGTCTGCCTCTGTTTCACTCTGTTTGCCTCTGATTCACTCTGGTTGCCTCTGATTGCCTCTGTTTAAGTCTGTTTGCCTCTGTTTGCCTCTGTTTCACTCTGTTTGCCTCTGTTTAAGTCTGTTTGCATCTGTTTAAGTCTGTTTGCCTCTGTTTAAGTCTGTTTGCCTCTTTTTAAGTCTGCTTGCCTCAGTTTCAGTCTATTTGCCTCTGTTTCACTCTGTTTGCCACTGTTTCACTCTGTTTGCCTCTGTTTCACTCTGTTTGCCTCTGTTTCACTCTGTCTGCCTCTGTTTCACTAGGTTTGCCTCTGTTTCACTCTGTTCGGCTCTGTTTCACTCTGTTTGCATCTGTTTCACTCTGTTTGCCTCTGTTTCACTCTGTTTGCCTCTGTTTCACTCCGTCTGCCTCTGTTTCACTCTGTTTGGCTCTGTTTCACTCTGTTTGCCTCTTGTTCACCTGTTTGCCTCTGTTTCAATCTGTTTGCCTCTGTTTCACTCTGTTTGCCTCTGTTTCACTCTGTTTGCCTCTTGTTCACCTGTTTGCCTCTGTTTCACTCTGTTTGCCTCTGTTTCACTCTGTTTGCCTCTGTTTCACTCTGTTTGCCTCTGCTTCACTCTGTTTGCCTCTGTTTAAGTCTGTTTGCCTCTGTTTCACTCTGTTTGACTCTGTTTCACTCTGTTTGCCTCTGTTTAATTCGTCTTGCCTCTGTTTCACTCTGTTTGCCTCTGTTTAAGTCTGTTTGCCTCTGTTTCACTCTGTTTGCCTCCGTTTAAATCTGTTTGCCTCTGTTTCACTCTGTTTGCCTCTGCTTGAATCCGTTTGCCTCTGTTTCACTCTGGTTGCCTATGTTTCACTCTGTTTGCCTCTGTTTCACTCTGTTTGCCTCTGTTTCACTCTGTTTGCCTCTATTCCAATTTGTTTGCCTTTGTTTAAGTCTGTTTGCCACTGTTTAAGTCTGTTTGCCACTCTTTAAGTCTGTTTGCCTCTGTTAGAGTCTGCTTGCCTCTCTTGCACTCTGTTTGCCTCTGTTTCACTCTGTTTGCCTCTGTTTCCCTCTGTTTGCCTCTGTTTCACTCTATTTGCCTCTGATTGCCTTTGTTCAAGTCTGTTTGCCTCTGTTTCACTCTGTCTGCCTCTGTTTCACACTGTTTGGCTCTGTTTCACACTGTTTGCATCCGTTTCACTCTGTTTGCCTCTGTTTCACTCTGTTTGCCTCTGTTTAAGTCTGTTTGCCTCTGTTTGCCTCTGTTTCACTCTGTTTGCCTCTGTTTCACTCTGTCTGCCTCTGTTTCACTCCGTCTGCCTCTGTTTCACTCTGTTTGGTTCTGTTTCACTCTGTTTGCATCTGTTTCACTCTGTTTGCCTCTGTTTCACTCTGTTTGCCTCTTGTTCACCTGTTCGCCTCTGTTTCACTCTGTTTGCCTCTGTTTCACTCTGTTTGCCTCTGTTTTAAGTCTGTTTGCCTCTGTTTAAGTCTGTTTGCCTCTGTTTCAGTGTGTTTGCCTCTGTTTCACTCTGTTTGCCTCCGTTTAACTCTGTTTGCCTCTGTTTCACTCTGTTTGCCTCTGTTTCAATCCGTTTGCCTCTGTTTCACTCTGGTTGCCTATGTTTCACTCTGTTTGCCTCTGTTTCACTTTGTTTGCCTCTGTTTCACTCTGTTTGCCTCTATTCCAATGTGTTTGCCTCTGTTTAAGTCTGTTAGCCACTGTTTAAGTCTGTTTGCCTCTCTTTAAGTCTGTTTGCCTCTGTTAGAATCTGTTTGCCTCTCTGGCACTCTGTTTGCCTCTGTTTCACTCTGTTTGCCTCTGTTTCACTCTGTTTGCCTCTGTTTCACTCTGTTTGCCTCTGATTGCCTCTGTTCAAGTCTGTTTGCCTCTGTTTCACTCTGTTTCACTCTGTCTGCCTCTGTTTCACTCTGTCTGCCTCTGTTTCACTCTGTTTGGCTCTGGTTCACACTGTTTGCATCTGTTTCACTCTGTTTGCCTCTGTTTCACTCTGTTTGCCTGTGTTTAAGTCTGTTTGTCTCTGTTTGCCTCTGTTTCACTCTGTTTGCCTCTGTTTCACTCTGTCTGCCTCTGTTTCACTCCGTCTGCCTCTGTTTCACTCTGTTTGGCTCTGTTTCACTCTGTTTGCATCTGTTTCACTCTGTTTGCCTCTGTTTCACTCTGTTTGCCTCTTGTTCACCTGATTGCCTCTGTTTCACTCTGTTTGCCTCTGTTTCACTCTGTTTGCCTCTGTTTCACTCTGTTTGCCTCTGCTTCACTCTGTTTGCCTCTGTTTAAGTCTGTTTGCCTCTGTTTCACTCTGTTTGACTCTGTTTCACTCTGTTTGCCTCTGTTTAATTCGTCTTGCCTCTGTTTCACTCTGTTTGCCTCTGTTTAAGTCTGTTTGCCTCTGTTTCAGTCTGTTTGCCTCTGTTTCACTCTGTTTGCCTCCGTTTAACTCTGTTTGCCTCTGTTTCACTCTGTTTGCCTCTGCTTCAATCCGTTTGCCTCTGTTTCACTCTGGTTGCCTATGTTTCACTCTGTTTGCCTCTGTTTCACTCTGTTTGCCTCTGTTTCACTCTGTTTGCCTCTATTCCAATGTGTTTGCCTCTGTTTAAGTCTGTTTGCCACTGTTTAAGTCTGTTTGCCACTCTTTAAGTCTGTTTGCCTCTGTTAGAGTCTGTTTGCCTCTCTTGCACTCTGTTTGCCTCTGTTTCACTCTGTTTGCCTCTGTTTCACTCTTTTTGCCTCTGTTTCACTCTGTTTGCCTCTGATTGCCTCTGTTCAATTCTGTATGCCTCTGTTTCACTCTGTTTCACTCTGTCTGCCTCTGTTTCACTCTGTCTGCCTCTGTTTCACACTGTTTGGCTCTGTTTCACACTGTTTGCATCTGTTTCACTCTGTTTGCCTCTGTTTCACTCTGTTTGCCTCTGTTTAAGTCTGTTTGCCTCTGTTTGCCTCTGTTTCACTCTGTTTGCCTCTGTTTCACTCTGTCTGCCTCTGTTTCACTCAGTCTGCCTCTGTTTCACACTGTTTGGCTCTGTTTCTCTCTGTTTGCATCTGTTTCACTCTGTTTGCCTCTGTTTCACTCTGTTTGCCTCTTGTTCACCTGTTTGCCTCTGTTTCACTCTGTTTGCCTCTGTTTCACTCTGTTTGCCTCTGTTTAAGTCTGTTTGCCTCTGTTTAAGTCTGTTTGCCTCTGTTTCAGTCTGTTTGCCTCTGTTTCACTCTGTTTGCCTCCGTTTAACTCTGTTTGCCTCTGTTTCACTCTGTTTGCCTCTGTTTCAATCCGTTTGCCTCTGTTTCACTCTGGTTGCCTATGTTTCACTCTGTTTGCCTCTGTTTCACTTTGTTTGCCTGTGTTTCACTCTGTTTGCCTCTATTCCAATGTGTTTGCCTCTGTTTAAGTCTGTTTGCCACTGTTTAAGTCTTTTTGCCTCTCTTTAAGTCTGTTTGCCTCTGTTAGAATCTGTTTGCCTCTCTGGCACTGTGTTTGCCTCTGTTTCACTCTGTTTGCCTCTGTTTCACTCTGTTTGCCTCTGTTTCACTCTGTTTGCCTCTGATTGCCTCTGTTCCAGTCTGTTTGCCTCTGTTTCACTCTGTTTCACTCTGTCTGCCTCTGTTTCACTCTGTCTGCCTCTGTTTCACTCTGTTTGGCTCTGTTTCACACTGTTTGCATCTGTTTCACTCTGTTTGCCTCTGTTTCACTCTGTCTGCCTCTGTTTAAGTCTGTTTGCCTCTGTTTGCCTCCGCATCACTCTGTTTGCCTCTGTTTCACTCTGTCTGCCTCTGTTTCACTCCGTCTGCCTCTGTTTCAATCTGTTTGGCTCTGTTTCACTCTGTTTGCATCTGTTTCACTCTGTTTGCCTCTGTTTCACTCTGTTTGCCTCTGTTTCACACTGTTTGCATCTGTTTCACTCTGTTTGCCTCTATTTCACTCTGTTTGCCTCTGTTTAAGTCTGTTTGCCTCTGTTGGCCACTGTTTGCCTCTGTCTGCCTCTGTTTAAGTCTGTTTGCTCTGTTTAGGTCTGTTTGCCTCTGTTTAAGACTGTTTGCATCTGTTTAAGTCTGTTTGCCTCTGTTTCACTCTGTTTGCCTCTTTTTCACTCTGTTTGCCTCTGTTTCACTCTGTTTGCCTCTGTTTCATTCCGTCTGCCTCTGTTTCACTCTGTTTGCCTCTGTTTCACTCTGTTTGTCTCTGTTTGCCTCTGTTTGCATGTGTTTCACACTGTGTGCCTCTGTTTCACTCTGTTTGCCTCTTGTTTCACCTGTTTGCCTCTGTTTCACTCTGTTTGCCTCTGTTTGCCTCTGTTTCAGTCTGTTTGCCTCTGTTAGAGTCCGTTTGCCTCTGTTTCACTCTGTTTGCCTCTGTTTCACTCTATTTGCATCTGTTTCACTCTGTTTGCCTCTGTTTCACTCTGTTTGCCTCTTGTTTCACCTGTTTGCCTCTGTTTCACTCTGTTTGCATCTGTTTGCCTCTGTTTCACTCTGTATGCCTCTGTTCCACTCTGTTTGCCTCTGTTTCAGTCTGTTTGCCTCTGTTTGCCTCTGTTTCACTCTGTTTGCCTCTGTTTCACTCTGTTTGTCTCTGTTTCACTCTGTTTGCC
Organism: Isurus oxyrinchus; assembly: GCA_026770705.1. Classification (NCBI taxonomy): domain Eukaryota; kingdom Metazoa; phylum Chordata; class Chondrichthyes; order Lamniformes; family Lamnidae; genus Isurus; species Isurus oxyrinchus. Next base: position 27,353 of record JANJGN010003326.1, read on the forward strand.
TCTGTTTAAGTCTTCTTGCCTCTGTTTCACTATGTTAGCCTCTGTTTAAGTCTGTTTACCTCTGTTTAAGTCTGTTTGTCTCTGTTTCACTCTGTTTGCCTCTGTTTAACTCTGGTTAACTCTGTTTAAGTCTGTTTGCCTCTGTTGGCCTCTGTTTGCCTCTGTCTGCCTCTGTTTAAGTCTGTTCGCCTCTGTTTCATTCTGTTTGCCTCTGTTTCACTCTGTTTGCCTCTGTTTCACTCTGTTTGACTCTGTTTCACTCTGTTTGCCTCTGTTTAATTCGTGTTGCCTCTGTTTCACTCTGTTTGCCTCTGTTTAAGTCTGTTTGCCTCTGTTTCAGTCTGTTTGCCTCTGTTTCACTCTGTCTGCCTCCGTTTAACTCTGTTTGCCTCTGTTTCACTCTGTTTGCCTCTGCTTCAATCCATTTGCCTCTGTTTCACTCTGGTTGCCTATGTTTCACTCTATTTGCCTCTGTTTCACTTTGTTTGCCTCTGTTTCAATCTGTTTGCCTCTATTCCAATGTGTTTGCCTCTGTTTAAGTCTGTTTGCCACTGTTTAAGTCAGTTTGCCTCTCTTTAAGTCTGTTTGCCTCTGTTAGAGTCTGTTTGCCTCTCTTGCACACTGTTTGCCTCTGTTTTACTCTGTTTGCCTCTGTTTCACTCTGTTTGCCTCTGTTTCACTCTGTTTGCCTCTGATTGCCTCTGTTCAATTCTGTATGCCTCTGTTTCACTCTGTTTCACTCTGTCTGCCTCTGTTTCACTCTGTTTGCCTCTGTTTAACTCTGTTTGCCTCTCTTTCACTTTGTTTGCCTCTGTTTCACTCTGTTTGCCTCTATTCCAAAGTGTTTGCCTCTGTTTAAGTCTGTTTGCCACTGTTTAAGTCTGCTTGCCTCTGTTTCACTCTGTTTGCCTCTGCTTCACTCTGTTTGCCTCTGTTTCACTCTATTTGCATCTGTTTCACTCTGCTTGCCTCTGTTTCACTCTGTTTGCCTCTGTTTCACCAGTTTGCCTATGTTTTACTCTGTCTGCCTCTGTTTCACTCTGTTTGCCTCTGTTTCACTCTGTTTGCCTCTGTTTCACTCTATTTGCATCTGTTTCACTCTGCTTGCCTCTGTTTCACTCTGTTTGCCTCTGTTTCACCAGTTTGCCTATGTTTTACTCTGTCTGCCTCTGTTTCACTCTGTTTGCCTCTGATTCACTCTGGTTGCCTCTGATTGCCTCTGTTTAAGTCTGTTTGCCTCTGTTTGCCTCTGTTTCACTCTGTTTGCCTCTGTTTAAGTCTGTTTGCATCTGTTTAAGTCTGTTTGCCTCTGTTTAAGTCTGTTTGCCTCTTTTTAAGTCTGCTTGCCTCAGTTTCAGTCTATTTGCCTCTGTTTCACTCTGTTTGCCACTGTTTCACTCTGTTTGCCTCTGTTTCACTCTGTTTGCCTCTGTTTCACTCTGTCTGCCTCTGTTTCACTCGGTTTGCCTCTGTTTCACTCTGTTCGGCTCTGTTTCACTCTGTTTGCATCTGTTTCACTCTGTTTGCCTCTGTTTCACTCTGTTTGCCTCTGTTTCACTCTGTTTGCCTCTGTTTTACTCTATTTGCATCTGTTTCACTCTGCTTGCCTCTGTTTCACTCTGTTTGCCTCTGTTTCACTAGTTTGCCTATGTTTTACTCTGTCTGCCTCTGTTTCACTCTGTTTGCCTCTGATTCACTCTGGTTGCCTCTGATTGCCTCTGTTTAAGTCTGTTTGCCTCTGTTTCACTCTGTTTGCCTCTGTTTATGTCTGTTTGCATCTGTTTAAGTCTGTTTGCTTCTGTTTAAGTCTGTTTGCCTCTTTTTAAGTCTTCTTGCCTCAGTTTCAGTCTATTTGCCTCTGTTTCACTCTGTTTGCCACTGTTTCACTCTGTTTGCCTCTGTTTCACTCTGTTTGCCTCTATTCCAAAGTGTTTGCCTCTGTTTAATTCTGTTTGCCACTGTTTAAGTCTGCTTGCCTCTGTTTAAGTCTGTTTGCCTCTGTTAGAGTCTGTTTGCCTCTGTTTCACTCTGTTTGCCTCTGTTTCACTCTATTTGCATCTGTTTCACTCTGCTTGCCTCTGTTTCACTCTGTTTGCCTCTTTTTCACCAGTTTGCCTATGTTTTACTCTGTCTGCCTCTGTTTCACTCTGTTTGCCTCTGATTCACTCTGGTTGCCTCTGATTGCCTCTGTTTAAGTCTGTTTGCCTCTGTTTGCCTCTGTTTCACTCTGTTTGCCTCTGTTTAAGTCTGTTTGCATCTGTTTAAGTCTGTTTGCCTCTGTTTAAGTCTGTTTGCCTCTTTTTAAGTCTGCTTGCCTCAGTTTCAGTCTATTTGCCTCTGTTTCACTCTGTTTGCCACTGTTTCACTCTGTTTGCCTCTGTTTCACTCTGTTTGCCTCTGTTTCACTCTGTCTGCCTCTGTTTCACTCGGTTTGCCTCTGTTTCACTCTGTTCGGCTCTGCTTCACTCTGTTTGCATCTGTTTCACTCTGTTTGCCTCTGTTTTACTCTGTTTGCATCTGTTTCACTCTGTGTGCCTCTGTTTCACTCTGTTTCACTCTTTTTGCCTCTGTTTCACTCTTTTTGCCTCTGTTTAACTCTGTTTAAGTCATTTTGCCTCTGTTGGCCTCTGTTTGACTCTGTCTGCCTCTGTTTAAGTCTGTTTGCCTCTGTTTAAGTCTGTTTGCCTCTGTTTAATTCTGTTTGCATCTCTTTAAGTCTGTTTGCCTCTGTTTCACTCTGTTTGCCTCTGTTTCACTCTGTTAGCCTCTGTTTCACTCTGTTTGCCTCTGTTTATATCTGTTTGCCTCTGTTTCACTCTGTTTGCCTCTGTTTCACTCTGTTTGGCTCTGTTTCACGCTGTTTGCATCTGTTTCACTCTGTGTGCCTCTGGTTCACTTGTTTGCCTCTTGTTTCACCTGTTTGCCTCTTTTTCACTCTGTTTGCCTCTGTTTCACTCTGTTTGCCTCTGTTTCACTCTGTTTGCCTCTGTTTAAGTCTGTTTGCCTCTGTTTGCATCTGTTTGCCTCTGATTCACTCTGGCTGCCTCTGATTGCCTCTGTTTAAGTCTGTTTGCCTCTGTTTGCCTCTTTTTCACTCTGTTTAAGTCTGTTTGCATCTGTTTAAGTCTGTTTGCCTCTGTTTAAGTCTGTTTGCCTCTTTTTAAGTCTGCTTGCCTCAGTTTCAGTCTATTTGCCTCTGTTTCACTCTGTTTGCCACTGTTTCACTTTGTTTGCCTCTGTTTCACTCTGTTTGCCTCTGTTTCACTCTGTCTGCCTCTGTTTCACTCGGTTTGCCTCTGTTTCACTCTGTTCGGCTCTGTTTCACTCTGTTTGCATCTGTTTCACTCTGTTTGCCTCTGTTTCACTCTGTTTGCCTCTGTTTCACTCTGTTTGCCTCTGTTTTACTCTATTTGCATCTGTTTCACTCTGCTTGCCTCTGTTTCACTCTGTTTGCCTCTGTTTCACCAGTTTGCCTATGTTTTACTCTGTCTGCCTCTGTTTCACTCTGTTTGCCTCTGATTCACTCTGGTTGCCTCTGATTGCCTCTGTTTAAGTCTGTTTGCCTCTGTTTGCCTCTGTTTCACTCTGTTTGCCTCTGTTTAAGTCTGTTTGCATCTGTTTAAGTCTGTTTGTCTCTGTTTCACTCTGTTTGCCTCTGTTTAACTCTGTTTGACTCTGTTTAACTCTGTTTAAGTCATTTTGCCTCTGTTGGCGTCTGTTTGACTCTGTCTGCCTCTGTTTAAGTCTGTTTGCCTCTGTTTAAGTCTGTTTGCCTCTGTTTAATTCGGTTTGCATCTCTTTAAGTCTGTTTGCCTCTGTTAAACTCTGTTTGCCTCTGTTTCACTCTGTTAGCCTCTGTTTCACTCTGTTTGCCTCTGTTTAAGTCTGTTTGCCTCTGTTTGACTCTGTTTGCCTCTGTTTCACTCTGTTTGGGTCTGTTTCACGCTGTTTGCATCTGTTTCACTCTGTGTGCCTCTGTTTCACTTGTTTGCCTCTTGTTTCTCCTGTTTGCCTCTTTTTCACTCTGTTTGCCTCTGTTTCACTCTGTTTGCCTCTGTTTCACTCTGTTTGCCTCTGTTTAAGTCTGTTTGCCTCTGTTTGCCGCTGTTTCACTCTGTTTCACTCTGTTTGCCTCTGTTTCACTCTGTTTGCCTCTGTTTAAGTCTTCTTGCCTCTGTTTCACTCTGTTAGCCTCTGTTTAAGTCTGTTTGCCTCTGTTTAAGTCTGTTTGCCTCTGTGTCACTCTGTTTGCCTCTGTTTAACTCTGTCTGCCTCTGTTTAAGTCTGTTTGCCTCTGTTTAAGTCTGTTTTCCTCTGTTTAAGTCTGTTTGCCTCTGTTTAAGTCTGTTTGCATCTGTTTAAGTGTGTTTGCATCTGTTTAAGTCTGTTTGCCTCTGTTTAAGTCTTTTTGTCTCTTTTTAAGTCTGTTTGCCTCTGTTTAATTCTGTTTGCCTCTGTTTCACTCTGTTTGCCTCTGTTTCACTCTGTTTGTCTCTGTTTCACTCTGTCTGCCTCTGTTTCACTCTGTTTGGCTCTGTTTCACTCTGTTTGCATCTGTTTCACTCTGTTTGCCTCTGTTTCACTCTGTTTGCCTCTGTTTCACTTTGTTTGCCTCTGTTTCACTCTGTTTGCCTCTGTTTCACTCTGTTTAAGTCTTCTTGCCTCTGTTTCACTCTGTTAGCCTCTGTTTAAGTCTGTTTGCCTCTGTTTAAGTCTGTTTGCCTCTGTTTCACTCTGTTTGCCTCTGTTTCACTCTGTCTGCCTCTGTTTCACTCGGTTTGCCTCTGTTTCACTCTGTTTGGCTCTGTTTCACTCTGTTTGCATCTGTTTCACTCTGTGTGCCTCTGTTTTACTCTGTTTGCATCTGTTTAACTCTGTGTGCCTCTGGTTCACTTCTTTGCCTCTTGTTTCACCTGTTTGCCTCTTTTTCACTCTGTTTGCCTCTGTTTCACTCTGTTTGCCTCTGTTTCACTCTGTTTGCCTCTGTTTAAGTCTGTTTGCCTCTGTTTGCCTCTGTTTCACTCTGTTTGCCTCTGTTTCACTCTGTTTGCCTCTGTTTCACTCTGTTTGCCTCTGTTTCATTCTGTTTAAGTCTTCTTGCCTCTGTTTCACTCTGTGAGCCTCCGTTTAAGTCTGTTTGCCTCTGTTTCACTCTGTTTACCTCTGTTTAACTCTGTCTGTCTCTGTTTAAGTCTGTTTGCCTCTGTTTAAGTCTGTTTTCCCTCTGTTTAAGTCTGTTTGCCTCTGTTTAAGTCTGTTTGCATCTGTTTAAGTCTGTTTGCATCTGTTTAAGTCTGTTTGCCTCTGTTTAAGTCTGTTTGTCTCTTTTTAAGTCTGTTTGCATCTGTTTAAGTCTGTTTGCCTCTGTTTAATTCTGTTTGCCTCTGTTTCACTCTTTTTGCCTCTGTTTCACTCTGTTTGTCTCTGTTTCACTCTGTCTGCCTCTGTTTCACTCTGTTTGGCTCTGTTTCACTCTGCTGCGTCTGTTTCACTCTGTTTGCCTCTGTCTCACTCTGTTTGCCTCTTGTTCACCTGTTTGCCTCTGTTTCACTCCGTTTTCCTCTGTTTCACTCTGTTTGCCTCTGTTTAAGTCTGTTTGCCTCTGTTTGCCTCTGTTTCACTCTGTTTGCCTCTGTTTCACTCTGTCTGCCTCTGTTTCACTCGGTTTGCCTCTGTTTCACTCTGTTTCACTCTGTTTGCATGTGTTTCACTCTGTGTGCCTCTGTTTTACTCTGTTTGCATCTGTTTCACTCTGTGTGCCTCTTTTTCACTCTGTTTCACTCTTTTTGCCTCTGTTTCACTCTTTTTGCCTCTGTTTAACTCTGTTTGACTCTGTTTAACTCTGTTTAAGTCATTTTGCCTCTGTTGGCGTCTGTGTGACTCTGTTGGCGTCTGTGTGACTCTGTTTGCATCTGTTTAAGTCTGTTTGCCTCTTTTTAAGTCTGCTTGCCTCAGTTTCAGTCTATTTGCCTCTGTTTCACTCTGTTTGCCACTGTTTCTCTCTGTTTGCCTCTGTTTCACTCTGTTTGCCTCTGTTTCACTCTGTCTGCCTCTGTTTCACTCGGTTTGCCTCTGTTTCACTCTGTTCGGCTCTGTTTCACACTGTTTGCATCTGTTTCACTCTGTGTGCCTCTGTTTTACTCTGTTTGCATCTGTTTCACTCTGTGTGCCTCTGTTTCACTCTGTTTCACTCTTTTTGCCTCTGTTACACTCTTTTTGCCTCTGTTTAACTCTGTTTTAACTCTGTTTAAGTCATTTTGCCTCTGTTGGCCTCTGTTTGACTCTGTCTGCCTCTGTTTAAGTCTGTTTGCCTCTGTTTAAGTCTGTTTGCCTCTGTTTAATTCTGTTTGCATCTCTTTAAGTCTGTTTGCCTCTGTTTCACTCTGTTTGCCTCTGTTTCACTCTGTTAGCCTCTGTTTCACTCTGTTTGCCTCTGTTTAAATCTGTTTGCCTCTGTTTCACTCTGTTTGCCTCTGTTTCACTCTGTTTGGCTCTGTTTCACGCTGTTTGCATCTGTTTCACTCTGTGTGCCTCTGGTTCACTTGTTTGCCTCTTGTTTCACCTGTTTGCCTCTTTTTCACTCTGTTTGCCTCTGTTTCACTCTGTTTGCCTCTGTTTCACTCTGTTTGCCTCTGTTTAAGTCTGTTTGCCTCTGTTTGCCTCTGTTTCACTCTGTTTGCATTTGTTTCACTCTGTTTGCCTCTGTTTCACTCTGTTTAAGTCTTCTTGCCTCTGTTTCACTCTGTTAGCCTCCGTTTAAGTCTGTTTGCCTCTGTTTAAGTCTGTTTGCCTCTGTTTCACTCTGTTTACCTCTGTTTAACTCTGTCTGCCTCTGTTTAAGTCTGTTTGCCTCTGTTTAAGTCTGTTTTCCTCTGTTTAAGTCTGTTTGCCTCTGTTTAAGTCTGTTTGCATCTGTTTAAGTCTGTCTGCATCTGTTTAAGTCTGTTTGCCTCTGTTTTAGTCTGTTTGTCTCTTTTTAAGTCTGTTTGCCTCTGTTTAAGTCTGTTTGCCTCTGTTTAATTCTGCTTGCCTCTGTTTCACTCTTTTTGCCTCTGTTTCACTCTGTTTGTCTCTGTTTCACTCTGTCTGCCTCTGTTTCACTCTGTTTGGCTCTGTTTCACTCTGTTTGCGTCTGTTTCACTCTGTTTGCCTCTGTCTCACTCTGTTTGCCTCTTGTTCACCTGTTTGCCTCTGTTTCACTCTGTTTGCCTCTGTTTCACTCTGTTTGCCTCTGTTTAAGTCTGTTTGCCTCTGTTTGCCTCTGTTTCACTCTGTTTGCCTCTGTTTCACTCTGTCTGCCTCTGTTTCACTCGGTTTGCCTCTGTTTCACTCTGTTTGGCTCTGTTTCACTCTGTTTGCATGTGTTTCACTCTGTGTGCCTCTGTTTTACTCTGTTTCACTCTTTTTTGCCTCTGTTTCACTCTTTTTGCCTCTGTTTAACTCTGTTTGACTCTGTTTAACTCTGTTTAAGTCATTTTGCCTCTGTCGGCGTCTGTTTGACTCTGTCTGCCTCTGTTTAAGTCTGTTTGCCTCTGTTTAAGTCTGCCTGCCTCTGTTTAATTCGGTTTGCATCTCTTTACGTCTGTTTGCCTCTGTTTCACTCAGTTTGCCTCTGTTATAGTCTTCTTGCCTCTGTTTCACTCTGTTAGCCTCTGTTTAAGTCTGTTTGCCTCTGTTTAAGTCTGTTTGCCTCTGTTTCACTCTGTTTGCCTCTGTTTAACTCTGTCTGCCTCTGTGTAAGTCTGTTTGCCTCTGTTTAAGTCTGTTTTCCTCTGTTTAAGTCTGTTTGCCTCTGTTTAAGTCTGTTTGCATCTGTTTAAGTCTGTTTGCATCTGTTTAAGTGCGTTGGCCTCTGTTTAAGTCTTTTTGTCTCTTTTTAAGTCTGTTTGCCTCTGTTTAAGTCTGTTTGCCTCTGTTTCACTCTGTTTGCCTCTGTTTCACTCTGTTTGTCTCTGTTTCACTCTGTCCGCTTCTGTTTCACTCTGTTTGGCTCTGTTTCACTCTGTTTGCATCTGTTTCACTCTGTTTGCCTCTGTTTCACTCTGTTTGCCTCTGTTTCACTCTGTTTGCCTCTGTTTCACTCTGTTTGCCTCTGTTTAAGTCTGTTTGCCTCTGTTTGCCTCTGTTTCACTCTGTTTGCCTCTGTTTCACTCTGTTTGGCTCTGTTTCAATCTGTTTGCATGTGTTTCACTCTGTGTGCCTCTGTTTTACTCTGTTTGCATGTGTTTCACTCTGTGTGCCTCTGTTTCACTCTGTTTCACTCTTTTTGCCTCTGTTTCACTCTTTTTGCCTCTGTTTAACTCTGTTTGACACTGTTTAACTCTGTTTAAGTCATTTTGCCTCTGTTGGCGTCTGCTTGACTCTGTCTGCCTCTGTTTAAGTCTGTTTGCCTCTGTTTAAGTCTGTTTGCCTCTGTTTAATTCGGTTTCCATCTCTTTACGTCTGTTTGCCTCTGTTTCACTCTGTTTGCCTCTGTTTCACTCTGTTAGCCTCTGTTTCACTCTGTTTGCCTCTGTTTAAGGCTGTTTGCCTCTGTTTGACTCTGTTTGCCTCTGTTTCACTCTGTTTGGCTCTGTTTCACGCTGTTTGCATCTGTTTCACTCTGTGTGCCTCTGTTTCACTTGTTTGCCTCTTGTTTCACCTGTTTGCCTCTTTTTCACTCTGTTTGCCTCTGTTTCACTCTGTTTGCCTCTGTTTCACTCTGTTTGCCTCTGTTTAAGTCTGTTTGCCTCTGTTTGCCGCTGTTTCACTCTGTTTGCCTCTGTTTCACTCTGTTTGCCTCTGTTTCACTCTGTTTGCCTCTGTTTAAGTCTTCTTGCCTCTGTTTCACTCTGTTAGCCTCTGTTTAAGTCTGTTTGCCTCTGTTTAAGTCTGTTTGCCTCTGTTTCACTCTGTTTGCCTCTGTTTAACTCTGTCTGCCTCTGTTTAAGTCTGTTTGCCTCTGTTTAAGTCTGTTTTCCTCTGTTTAAGTCTGTTTGCCTCTGTTTAAGTCTGTTTGCATCTGTTTAAGTCTGTTTGCATCTGTTTAAGTCTGTTTGCCTCTGTTTAAGTCTTTTTGTCTCTTTTTAAGTCTGTTTGCCTCTGTTTAAGTCTGTTTGCCTCTGTTTCACTCTGTTTGCCTCTGTTTCACTCTGTTTGTCTCTGTTTCACTCTGTCTGCCTCTGTTTCACTCTGTTTGGCTCTGTTTCACTCTGTTTGCGTCTGTTTCACTCTGTTTGCCTCTGTCTCACTCTGTTTGCCTCTTGTTCACCTGTTTGCCTCTGTTTCACTCTGTTTGCCTCTGTTTCACTCTGTTTGCCTCTGTTTAAGTCTGTTTGCCTCTGTTTGCCTCTGTTTCACTCTGTTTGCCTCTGTTTCACTCTGTCTGCCTCTGTTTCACTCGGTTTGCCTCTGTTTCACTCTGCTTGCCTCTGTTTCACTCTGTTTGCCTCTGTTTCACCAGTTTGCCTATGTTTTACTCTGTCTGCCTCTGTTTCACTCTGTTTGCCTCTGATTCACTCTGGTTGCCTCTGATTGCCTCTGTTTAAGTCTGTTTGCCTCTGTTTCACTCTGTTTGCCTCTGTTTAAGTCTGTTTGCATCTGTTTAAGTCTGTTTGCTTCTGTTTAAGTCTGTTTGCCTCTTTTTAAGTCTGCTTGCCTCAGTTTCAGTCTATTTGCCTCTGTTTCACTCTGTTTGCCACTGTTTCACTCTGTTTGCCTCTGTTTCACTCTGTTTGCCTCTATTCCAAAGTGTTTGCCTCTGTTTAAGTCTGTTTGCCACTGTTTAAGTCTGCTTGCCTCTGTTTCAATCTGTTTGCCTCTGTTAGAGTCTGTTTGCCTCTGTTTCACTCTGTTTGCCTCTGTTTCACTCTGTTTGCCTCTGTTTCACTCTATTTGCATCTGTTTCACTCTGCTTGCCTCTGTTTCACTCTGTTTGCCTCTGTTTCACCAGTTTGCCTATGTTATACTCTGTCTGCCTCTGTTTCACTCTGTTTGCCTCTGATTCACTCTGGTTGCCTCTGATTGCCTCTGTTTCACTCTGTTTGCCTCTGTTTGCCTCTGTTTCACTCTGTTTGCCTCTGTTTAAGTCTGCTTGCATCTGTTTAAGTCTGTTTGCCTCTGTTTAAGTCTGTTTGCCTCTTTTTAAGTCTGCTTGCCTCAGTTTCAGTCTATTTGTCTCTGTTTCACTCTGTTTGCATCTGTTTCACTCTGTTTGCCTCTGTTTCACTCTGTTTGCCTCTGTTTCACTCTGTCTGCCTCTGTTTCACTCGGTTTGCCTCTGTTTCACTCTGTTCGGCTCTGTTTCACTCTGTTTGCATCTGTTTCACTCTGTGTGCCTCTGTTTTACTCTGTTTGCATCTGTTTCACTCTGTGTGCCTCTGTTTCACTCTGTTTCACTCTTTTTGCCTCTGTTTCACTCTTTTTGCCTCTGTTTAACTCTGTTTAACTCTGTTTAAGTCATTTTGCCTCTGTTGGGCTCTTTTTGACTCTGTCTGCCTCTGTTTAAGTCTGTTTGCCTCTGTTTAAGTCTGTTTGCATCTGTTTAATTCTGTTTGCATCTCTTTAAGTCTGTTTGCCTCTGTTTCACTCTGTTTGCCTCTGTTTCACTCTGTTAGCCTCTGTTTCACTCTGTTTGCCTCTGTTTAAATCTGTTTGCCTCTGTTTCACTCTGTTTGCCTCTGTTTCACTCTGTTTGGCTCTGTTTCACGCTCTTTGCATTTGTTTCACTCTGTGAGCCTCTGGTTCACTTGTTTGCCTCTTGTTTCACCTGTTTGCCTCTTTTTCACTCTGTTTGCCTCTGTTTCACTCTGTTTGCCTCTGTTTCACTCTGTTTGCCTCTGTTTAAGTCTGTTTGCCTCTGTTTGCCTCTGTTTCACCCTGTTTGCCTCTGTTTCACTCTGTTTGCCTCTGTTTCACTCTGTTTGCCACTGTTTCACTCTGTTTGCCTCTGTTTCACTCTGTTTAAGTCTTCTTGCCTCTGTTTCACTCTGTTAGCCTCCGTTTAAGTCTGTTTGCCTCTGTTTAAGTCTGATTGCCTCTGTTTCACTCCGTTTACCTCTGTTTAACTCTGTCTGCCTCTGTTTAAGTCTGTTTGCCTCTGTTTAAGTCTGTTTTCCTCTGTTTAAGTCTGTTTGCCTCTGTTTAAGTCTGTTTGCATCTGTTTAAGTCTGTTTGCATCTGTTTAAGTCTGTTTGCCTCTGTTTAAGTCTGTTTGTCTCTTTTTAAGTCTGTTTGCCTCTGTTTAAGTCTGTTTGCCTCTGTTTAATTCTGTTTGGCTCTGTTTCACTCTGTTTGCCTCTGTTTCTCTCTGTTTGCCTCTGTTTCACTCTGTTTAAGTCTTCTTGCCTCTGTTTCACTCTGTTAGCCTCCGTTTAAGTCTGTTTGCCTCTGTTTAAGTCTGATTGCCTCTGTTTCACTCCGTTTACCTCTGTTTAACTCTGTCTGCCTCTGTTTAAGTCTGTTTGCCTCTGTTTAAGTCTGTTTTCCTCTGTTTAAGTCTGTTTGCCTCTGTTTCAGTCTGTTTGCATCTGTTTAAGTCTGTTTGCATCTGTTTAAGTCTGTTTGCCTCTGTTTAAGTCTGTTTGTCTCTTTTTAAGTCTGTTTGCCTCTGTTTAAGTCTGTTTGCCTCTGTTTAATTCTGTTTGGCTCTGTTTCACTCTGTTTGCGTCTGTTTCACTCTGTTTGCCTCTGTTTCACTCTGTTTGCCTCTTTTTCACCTGTTTGCCTCTGTTTCACTCTGATTGCCTCTGTTTCACTCTGTTTGCCTCTGTTTAAGTCTGTTTGCCTCTGTTTGCCTCTGTTTCACTCTATTTGCCTCTGTTTCACTCTGTCTGCCTCTGTTTCACTCGGTTTGCCTCTGCTTCACTCTGTTTGGCTCTGTTTCACTCTGTTTGCATGTGTTTCACTCTGTGTGCCTCTGTTTTACTCTGTTTGCATCTGTTTCACTCTGTGTGCCTCTGTTTCACTCTGTTTCACTCTTTCTGCCTCTGTTTCACTCTTTTTGCCTCTGTTTAACTCTGTTTGACTCTGTTTAACTCTGTTTAAGTCATTTTGCCTCTGTTGGCGTCTGTTTGACTCTGTCTGCCTCTGTTTAAGTCTGTTTGCCTCTGTTTAAGTCTGTTTGCTTCTGTTTAATTCGGTTTGCATCTCTTTAAGTCTGTTTGCCTCTGTTTCACTCTGTTTGCCTCTGTTTAAGTCTGTTTGCCTCTGTTTCACTCTGTTTGCCTCTGTTTAACTCTGTCTGCCTCTGTTTAAGTCTGTTTGCCTCTGTTTAAGTCTGTTTTCCTCTGTTTAAGTCTGTTTGCCTCTGTTTAAGTCTGTTTGCATCTGTTTAAGTCTGTTTGCATCTGTTTAAGTCTGTTTGCCTCTGTTTAAGTCTTTTTGTCTCTTTTTAAGTCTGTTTGCCTCTGTTTAAGTCTGTTTGCCTCTGTTTCACTCTGTTTGCCTCTGTTTCACTCTGTTTGTCTCTGTTTCACTCTGTCTGCCTCTGTTTCACTCTGTTTGGCTCTGTTTCACTCTGTTTGCGTCTGTTTCACTCTGTTTGCCTCTGTCTCACTCTGTTTGCCTCTTGTTCACCTGTTTGCCTCTGTTTCACTCTGTTTGCCTCTGTTTCACTCTGTTTGCCTCTGTTTAAGTCTGTTTGCCTCTGTTTGCCTCTGTTTCACTCTGTTTGCCTCTGTTTCACTCTGTCTGCCTCTGTTTCACTCGGTTTGCCTCTGTTTCACTCTGCTTGCCTCTGTTTCACTCTGTTTGCCTCTGTTTCACCAGTTTGCCTATGTTTTACTCTGTCTGCCTCTGTTTCACTCTGTTTGCCTCTGATTCACTCTGGTTGCCTCTGATTGCCTCTGTTTAAGTCTGTTTGCCTCTGTTTCACTCTGTTTGCCTCTGTTTAAGTCTGTTTGCATCTGTTTAAGTCTGTTTGCTTCTGTTTAAGTCTGTTTGCCTCTTTTTAAGTCTGCTTGCCTCAGTTTCAGTCTATTTGCCTCTGTTTCACTCTGTTTGCCACTGTTTCACTCTGTTTGCCTCTGTTTCACTCTGTTTGCCTCTATTCCAAAGTGTTTGCCTCTGTTTAAGTCTGTTTGCCACTGTTTAAGTCTGCTTGCCTCTGTTTCAATCTGTTTGCCTCTGTTAGAGTCTGTTTGCCTCTGTTTCACTCTGTTTGCCTCTGTTTCACTCTGTTTGCCTCTGTTTCACTCTATTTGCATCTGTTTCACTCTGCTTGCCTCTGTTTCACTCTGTTTGCCTCTGTTTCACCAGTTTGCCTATGTTATACTCTGTCTGCCTCTGTTTCACTCTGTTTGCCTCTGATTCACTCTGGTTGCCTCTGATTGCCTCTGTTTCACTCTGTTTGCCTCTGTTTGCCTCTGTTTCACTCTGTTTGCCTCTGTTTAAGTCTGCTTGCATCTGTTTAAGTCTGTTTGCCTCTGTTTAAGTCTGTTTGCCTCTTTTTAAGTCTGCTTGCCTCAGTTTCAGTCTATTTGTCTCTGTTTCACTCTGTTTGCATCTGTTTCACTCTGTTTGCCTCTGTTTCACTCTGTTTGCCTCTGTTTCACTCTGTCTGCCTCTGTTTCACTCGGTTTGCCTCTGTTTCACTCTGTTCGGCTCTGTTTCACTCTGTTTGCATCTGTTTCACTCTGTGTGCCTCTGTTTTACTCTGTTTGCATCTGTTTCACTCTGTGTGCCTCTGTTTCACTCTGTTTCACTCTTTTTGCCTCTGTTTCACTCTTTTTGCCTCTGTTTAACTCTGTTTAACTCTGTTTAAGTCATTTTGCCTCTGTTGGGCTCTTTTTGACTCTGTCTGCCTCTGTTTAAGTCTGTTTGCCTCTGTTTAAGTCTGTTTGCATCTGTTTAATTCTGTTTGCATCTCTTTAAGTCTGTTTGCCTCTGTTTCACTCTGTTTGCCTCTGTTTCACTCTGTTAGCCTCTGTTTCACTCTGTTTGCCTCTGTTTAAATCTGTTTGCCTCTGTTTCACTCTGTTTGCCTCTGTTTCACTCTGTTTGGCTCTGTTTCACGCTCTTTGCATTTGTTTCACTCTGTGAGCCTCTGGTTCACTTGTTTGCCTCTTGTTTCACCTGTTTGCCTCTTTTTCACTCTGTTTGCCTCTGTTTCACTCTGTTTGCCTCTGTTTCACTCTGTTTGCCTCTGTTTAAGTCTGTTTGCCTCTGTTTGCCTCTGTTTCACCCTGTTTGCCTCTGTTTCACTCTGTTTGCCTCTGTTTCACTCTGTTTGCCACTGTTTCACTCTGTTTGCCTCTGTTTCACTCTGTTTAAGTCTTCTTGCCTCTGTTTCACTCTGTTAGCCTCCGTTTAAGTCTGTTTGCCTCTGTTTAAGTCTGATTGCCTCTGTTTCACTCCGTTTACCTCTGTTTAACTCTGTCTGCCTCTGTTTAAGTCTGTTTGCCTCTGTTTAAGTCTGTTTTCCTCTGTTTAAGTCTGTTTGCCTCTGTTTAAGTCTGTTTGCATCTGTTTAAGTCTGTTTGCATCTGTTTAAGTCTGTTTGCCTCTGTTTAAGTCTGTTTGTCTCTTTTTAAGTCTGTTTGCCTCTGTTTAAGTCTGTTTGCCTCTGTTTAATTCTGTTTGGCTCTGTTTCACTCTGTTTGCCTCTGTTTCTCTCTGTTTGCCTCTGTTTCACTCTGTTTAAGTCTTCTTGCCTCTGTTTCACTCTGTTAGCCTCCGTTTAAGTCTGTTTGCCTCTGTTTAAGTCTGATTGCCTCTGTTTCACTCCGTTTACCTCTGTTTAACTCTGTCTGCCTCTGTTTAAGTCTGTTTGCCTCTGTTTAAGTCTGTTTTCCTCTGTTTAAGTCTGTTTGCCTCTGTTTCAGTCTGTTTGCATCTGTTTAAGTCTGTTTGCATCTGTTTAAGTCTGTTTGCCTCTGTTTAAGTCTGTTTGTCTCTTTTTAAGTCTGTTTGCCTCTGTTTAAGTCTGTTTGCCTCTGTTTAATTCTGTTTGGCTCTGTTTCACTCTGTTTGCGTCTGTTTCACTCTGTTTGCCTCTGTTTCACTCTGTTTGCCTCTTTTTCACCTGTTTGCCTCTGTTTCACTCTGATTGCCTCTGTTTCACTCTGTTTGCCTCTGTTTAAGTCTGTTTGCCTCTGTTTGCCTCTGTTTCACTCTATTTGCCTCTGTTTCACTCTGTCTGCCTCTGTTTCACTCGGTTTGCCTCTGTTTCACTCTGTTCGGCTCTGTTTCACTCTGTTTGCATCTGTTTCACTCTGTGTGCCTCTGTTTTACTCTGTTTGCATCTGTTTCACTCTGTGTGCCTCTGTTTCACTCTGTTTCACTCTTTTTGCCTCTGTTTCACTCTTTTTGCCTCTGTTTAACTCTGTTTAACTCTGTTTAAGTCATTTTGCCTCTGTTGGGCTCTTTTTGACTCTGTCTGCCTCTGTTTAAGTCTGTTTGCCTCTGTTTAAGTCTGTTTGCATCTGTTTAATTCTGTTTGCATCTCTTTAAGTCTGTTTGCCTCTGTTTCACTCTGTTTGCCTCTGTTTCACTCTGTTAGCCTCTGTTTCACTCTGTTTGCCTCTGTTTAAATCTGTTTGCCTCTGTTTCACTCTGTTTGCCTCTGTTTCACTCTGTTTGGCTCTGTTTCACGCTCTTTGCATTTGTTTCACTCTGTGAGCCTCTGGTTCACTTGTTTGCCTCTTGTTTCACCTGTTTGCCTCTTTTTCACTCTGTTTGCCTCTGTTTCACTCTGTTTGCCTCTGTTTCACTCTGTTTGCCTCTGTTTAAGTCTGTTTGCCTCTGTTTGCCTCTGTTTCACCCTGTTTGCCTCTGTTTCACTCTGTTTGCCTCTGTTTCACTCTGTTTGCCACTGTTTCACTCTGTTTGCCTCTGTTTCACTCTGTTTAAGTCTTCTTGCCTCTGTTTCACTCTGTTAGCCTCCGTTTAAGTCTGTTTGCCTCTGTTTAAGTCTGATTGCCTCTGTTTCACTCCGTTTACCTCTGTTTAACTCTGTCTGCCTCTGTTTAAGTCTGTTTGCCTCTGTTTAAGTCTGTTTTCCTCTGTTTAAGTCTGTTTGCCTCTGTTTAAGTCTGTTTGCATCTGTTTAAGTCTGTTTGCATCTGTTTAAGTCTGTTTGCCTCTGTTTAAGTCTGTTTGTCTCTTTTTAAGTCTGTTTGCCTCTGTTTAAGTCTGTTTGCCTCTGTTTAATTCTGTTTGGCTCTGTTTCACTCTGTTTGCCTCTGTTTCTCTCTGTTTGCCTCTGTTTCACTCTGTTTAGGTCTTCTTGCCTCTGTTTCACTCTGTTAGCCTCCGTTTAAGTCTGTTTGCCTCTGTTTAAGTCTGATTGCCTCTGTTTCACTCCGTTTACCTCTGTTTAACTCTGTCTGCCTCTGTTTAAGTCTGTTTGCCTCTGTTTAAGTCTGTTTTCCTCTGTTTAAGTCTGTTTGCCTCTGTTTCAGTCTGTTTGCATCTGTTTAAGTCTGTTTGCATCTGTTTAAGTCTGTTTGCCTCTGTTTAAGTCTGTTTGTCTCTTTTTAAGTCTGTTTGCCTCTGTTTAAGTCTGTTTGCCTCTGTTTAATTCTGTTTGGCTCTGTTTCACTCTGTTTGCGTCTGTTTCACTCTGTTTGCCTCTGTTTCACTCTGTTTGCCTCCTTTTCACCTGTTTGCCTCTGTTTCACTCTGATTGCCTCTGTTTCACTCTGTTTGCCTCTGTTTAAGTCTGTTTGCCTCTGTTTGCCTCTGTTTCACTCTATTTGCCTCTGTTTCACTCTGTCTGCCTCTGTTTCACTCGGTTTGCCTCTGTTTCACTCTGTTTGGCTCTGTTTCACTCTGTTTGCATGTGTTTCACTCTGTGTGCCTCTGTTTTACTCTGTTTGCATCTGTTTCACTCTGTGTGCCTCTGTTTCACTCTGTTTCACTCTTTCTGCCTCTGTTTCACTCTTTTTGCCTCTGTTTAACTCTGTTTGACTCTGTTTAACTCTGTTTAAGTCATTTTGCCTCTGTTGGCGTCTGTTTGACTCTGTCTGCCTCTGTTTAAGTCTGTTTGCCTCTGTTTAAGTCTGTTTGCTTCTGTTTAATTCGGTTTGCATCTCTTTAAGTCTGTTTGCCTCTGTTTCACTCTGTTTGCCTCTGTTTCACTCTGTTAGCCTCTGTTTCACTCTGTTTGCCTCTGTTTAAGTCTGTTTGCCTCTGTTTGACTCTGTTTGCCTCTGTTTCACTCTGTTTGGCTCTGTTTCACGCTGTTTGCATCTGTTTCACTCTGTGTGCCTCTGTTTCACTTGTTTGCCTCTTGTTTCACCTGTTTGCCTCTTTTTCACTCTGTTTGCCTCTGTTTCACTCTGTTTGCCTCTGTTTCACTCTGTTTGCGTCTGTTTAAGTCTGTTTGCCTCTGTTTGCCGCTGTTTCACACTGTTTGCCTCTGTTTCACTCTGTTTGCCTCTGTTTCACTCTGTTTGCCTCTGTTTAAGTCTTCTTGCCTCTGCTTCACTCTGTTAGCCTCTGTTTAAGTCTGTTTGCCTCTGTTTAAGTCTGTTTGCCTCTGTTTCACTCTGTTTGCCTCTGTTTAACTCTGTCTGCCTCTGTTTAAGTCTGTTTGCCTCTGTTTAAGTCTGTTTTCCTCTGTTTAAGTCTGTTTGCCTCTGTTTAAGTCTGTTTGCATCTGTTTATGTCTGTTTGCATCTGTTTAAGTCTGTTTGCCTCTGTTTAAGTCTTTTTGTCTCTTGTTAAGTCTGTTTGCCTCTGTTTAAGTCTGTTTGCCTCTGTTTCACTCTGTTTGCATCTGTTTCACTCTTTTTGCCTCTGTTTCACTCTGTTTGTCTCTGTTTCACTCTGTCTGCCTCCGTTTCACTCTGTTTGGCTCTGTTTCACTCTGTTTGCATCTGTTTCACTCTGTTTGCCTCTGTTTCACTCTGTTTGCCTCTGTTTCACTCTGTTTGCCTCTGTTTCACTCTGTTTAAGTCTTCCTGCCTCTGTTTCACTCTGTTAGCCTCTGTTTAAGTCTGTTTGCCTCTGTTTCACTCTGTTTGCCTCTGTTTCACTCTGTTTGCCTCTGTTTCACTCTGTCTGCCTCTGTTTCACTCGGTTTGCCTCTGTTTCACTCTGTTTGGCTCTTTTTCACTCTGTTTGCATCTGTTTCACTCTGTGTGCCTCTGTTTTACTCTGTTTGCATCTGTTTAACTCTGTGTGCCTCTGGTTCACTTCTTTGCCTCTTGTTTCACCGGTTTGCCTCTTTTTCACTCTGTTTGCCTCTGTTTCACTCTGTTTGCCTCTGTTTCACTCTGTTTGCTTCTGTTTAAGTCTGTTTGCCTCTGTTTGCCTCTGTTTCACTCTGTTTGCCTCTGTTTCACTCTATTTGCTTCTGTTTCACTCTGTTTGCCTCTGTTTCACTCTGTTTAAGTCTTCTTGCCTCTGTTTCACTCTGTTAGCCTCCGTTTAAGTCTGTTTGCCTCTGTTTAAGTCTGTTTGCCTCTGTTTCACTCTGTTTACCTCTGTTTAACTCTGTCTGCCTCTGTTTAAGTCTGTTTGCCTCTGTTTAAGTCTGTTTTCCTCTGTTTAAGTCTGTTTGCCTCTGTTTAAGTCTGTTTGCATCTGTTTAAGTCTGTTTGCATCTGTTTAAGTCTGTTTGCCTCTGTTTAAGTCTGTTTGCATCTGTTTAAGTCTGTTTGCATCTGTTTAAGTCTGTTTGCCTCTGTTTAAGTCTGTTTGTCTCTTTTTAAGTCTGTTTGCCTCTGTTTAAGTCTGTTTGCCTCTGTTTAATTCTGTTTGGCTCTGTTTCACTCTGTTTGCGTCTGTTTCACTCTGTTTGCCTCTGTTTCACTCTGTTTGCCTCCTTTTCACCTGTTTGCCTCTGTTTCACTCTGATTGCCTCTGTTTCACTCTGTTTGCCTCTGTTTAAGTCTGTTTGCCTCTGTTTGCCTCTGTTTCACTCTATTTGCCTCTGTTTCACTCTGTCTGCCTCTGTTTCACTCGGTTTGCCTCTGTTTCACTCTGTTTGGCTCTGTTTCACTCTGTTTGCATGTGTTTCACTCTGTGTGCCTCTGTTTTACTCTGTTTGCATCTGTTTCACTCTGTGTGCCTCTGTTTCACTCTGTTTCACTCTTTCTGCCTCTGTTTCACTCTTTTTGCCTCTGTTTAACTCTGTTTGACTCTGTTTAACTCTGTTTAAGTCATTTTGCCTCTGTTGGCGTCTGTTTGACTCTGTCTGCCTCTGTTTAAATCTGTTTGCCTCTGTTTAAGTCTGTTTGCTTCTGTTTAATTCGGTTTGCATCTCTTTAAGTCTGTTTGCCTCTGTTTCACTCTGTTTGCCTCTGTTTCACTCTGTTAGCCTCTGTTTCACTCTGTTTGCCTCTGTTTAAGTCTGTTTGCCTCTGTTTGACTCTGTTTGCCTCTGTTTCACTCTGTTTGGCTCTGTTTCACGCTGTTTGCATCTGTTTCACTCTGTGTGCCTCTGTTTCACTTGTTTGCCTCTTGTTTCACCTGTTTGCCTCTTTTTCACTCTGTTTGCCTCTGTTTCACTCTGTTTGCCTCTGTTTCACTCTGTTTGCGTCTGTTTAAGTCTGTTTGCCTCTGTTTGCCGCTGTTTCACACTGTTTGCCTCTGTTTCACTCTGTTTGCCTCTGTTTCACTCTGTTTGCCTCTGTTTAAGTCTTCTTGCCTCTGCTTCACTCTGTTAGCCTCTGTTTAAGTCTGTTTGCCTCTGTTTAAGTCTGTTTGCCTCTGTTTCACTCTGTTTGCCTCTGTTTAACTCTGTCTGCCTCTGTTTAAGTCTGTTTGCCTCTGTTTAAGTCTGTTTTCCTCTGTTTAAGTCTGTTTGCCTCTGTTTAAGTCTGTTTGCATCTGTTTATGTCTGTTTGCATCTGTTTAAGTCTGTTTGCCTCTGTTTAAGTCTTTTTGTCTCTTGTTAAGTCTGTTTGCCTCTGTTTAAGTCTGTTTGCCTCTGTTTCACTCTGTTTGCATCTGTTTCACTCTTTTTGCCTCTGTTTCACTCTGTTTGTCTCTGTTTCACTCTGTCTGCCTCCGTTT
>JANJGN010003327.1:0-47280 GCA_026770705.1 Isurus oxyrinchus
GGTGGTGGGGAGTGAGAGTGAGTGTGACTGGGGTGAGTGAGAGCGAGTGTGGTTGTGGGGGGAGTGAGAGTGTGAGTGTGGGGGGAGTGAGAGCGAGTGTGAGTGTGGGGGGGGGAGTGAGAGCGAGTGTGAGGTGGGAGGAGTGAGAGCGAGTGTGAGTGTGGGGGGAGTGAGAGCGAGTGTGAGTGTGGGGGGAGTGAGAGCGAGTGTGAGTGTGGGGGGAGTGAGAGCGAGTGTGAGTGTGAGGGGAGTGAGAGCGAGTGTGAGTGTGGGAGGGAGTGAGAGCGAGTGTGAGTGTGGGGGGAGTGAGAGCGAGTGTGAGTGGGGGGGGAATGAGAGCGAGTGTGTTTGTGGGGATTTAGGGTGAGAGTGTGTGTGGGAGGGATTGAGGGTGAGAGTGCTTGTGCTGGGGGAAAGAGAGCGAGTGTGTGTGCGGGGGGGAGTGAGAGCGAGAGTGTGTGTGTATGGGGGGATGTGTGTGGGGGGGAGTGAGTTGGAGTGTGTGTGTGGGGGAGTGAGAGCGAGGGTGTGTGTGGAGGGAGTGAGAGGCGAGAGAGTGTGTGAGTGGGTGGAGTGATAGCGAGTGTGTGTAGTGTGGGCAGTGAGAGCGAGAGAGTGTGTGGGGGGGCAGTGAGAGCGAGAATGTGCGTGTGGGGGGGTATTGAGGGTGAGACTGCTTGTGCTGGGGGAGCGAGAGCGAGAGTGTGTGTGGTGAGTGGGGGGGAGTGAGAGCGAGAGAGTGTGTAGGGGGCAGTGAGAGCGAGTGTGTGTGTGGGGGGCAGTGAGAGCGAGAGAGTGTGTGGGGAGGGCAGTGAGAGCGAGACAGTGTGTGGGGGGAGTGAGAGCGAGTGTGAGTGGGGGGAGTGAGAGCGAGAGTGTGTGTGTCGGAGTGAGCTAGAGTGTGTGTATGGGGGGATTGAGGGTGAGAGTGTTTGTGCGGGGGGAGTGAGCAAGTGTGTGTGTGGGGGGGGGAATGAGTGGGAGTGTGTGTGTGTGGGGGGGAGTGGGAGCGAGAGTGCGTGTGTAGGGGAGTGAGAGCGAGAGAGTGTGTGAGTGGGGGGAGTGATAGCAAGTGTGTGTAGTGTGGGCAGGTGCGAGCAAGAGAGTGTGTGGGGGGGGCAGTGAGAGCGAGAGAGTGTGTGGGGGGCAGTGAGAGCGAGAATGTGCGTGTGGGGGGGTATTGAGGGTGAGACTGCTTGTGCTGGGGGAGCGAGAGCGAGAGTGTGTGTGTGGGGGGAGTGAGAGCGAGTGTGTGTGTGTGGGGGGAGTGAGGGCAAGAGTGTGGGTAGTGAGGAGTGAGAGCTATATGTGTGTGTGTGGGGGGGTAGTGAGGGCAAGAGTGTGGGTGGTGGGGAGTGAGAGTGAGTGTGACTAGGGTGAGTGAGAGCGAGTGTGGTTGTGGGGGGAGTGAGAGTGTGAGTGTGGGGGGGTGAGTGCGAGCGAGGTGTGTGTGGTTAGAGTACGAGTGAGTGTGAGTGTGGGGGGAGTGAGAGCGAGTGTGAGTGTGGGAGGAGTGAGAGCGAGTGAGAGTGTGGGAGGAGTGAGAGCGAGTGAGAGTGTGGGGGGGAGTGAGAGCGAGTGAGAGTGTGGGGGGGAGTGAGAGCGAGTGTGTTTGTGGGGATTTAGGGTGAGAGTGTGTGTGTGTGGGGGGTGAGTGAGAACGAGTGTGGTGGGGAGTGAGAGCAATTGTGTGTGTGTGAGGGGGAGTCAGAGCGAGTGTGTGTGTGGGGTGGGTGAGTGTGAGTGCGTGTGGGGGGTAGTGAGAGCGAGTGTGTGTGTTTGTGTGTGGGGGGGAAGAGGCAAGTGTGTGTGGGTAGGAGTGAGAGTGAGTGTGTGTCTAGGGGGAGTGAGAGCGAGTGTGGTTGTGGGGGAGTGCGAGCGAGTGTGAGTGTGGTTAGAGTGCGAGAGAGTGTGAGTGTGGTTAGAGTGCGAGAGAGTGTGAGTGTGGTTAGAGTGCGAGCGAGTGTGAGTGTGGGGCGAGTGAGAGCGAGTGTGTGTGGGGGGAGTGAGAGCGAGTGTGTGTGGGGGGGAGTGAGAGCGAGAGTGTGTGTCTGTGGGGGGAGTGAGAGCGAGTGTGAGTGTGGGGGGGAGTGAGAGCGAGTGTGTGTATGAGTGGGGGGGAGTGATAGCGAGTGTGTGTGTGGGGGGGGGAGTGCGTGTGTGTGTGTGTGTGGGGGGGTAAAGAGGCCAAGTGTGTGTGTTGGGGGGGGAGTGAGAGCGAGTGTGTGTGTGTGTGGGGGGGCGAAAGAGCAAGTGTGTGTGTGGGGGTAGTGAGAGCAAGTGTGTGTGTGGGTAGGAGTGAGCGTGAGTGTGTCTGTGGGGGGAGTGAGAGAAAGTGTGGTTGTGGGGGGGAGTGAGGCGCGAGTGTGTGTGTGGGGGGGAGTGTGAGCGAGTGTGTGTGAGTGGGGGGAGTGATAGCGAGTGTGTGTGTGGGGAGGGGGGGAGTGAGAGCGAGTGTGTGTGTGGGGAGGGGGGAGTGAGAGCGAGTGTGTGTGTGGAGGGGGGAGGTGAGAGCGAGTGTGTGTGTGGGAGGGGGGAGTGAGAGCGAGTGTGTGTGTGGAGCGGTGAGTGAGAGCGAGTTTGTGTGGAGGGGGGAGTGAGAGCGAGTGTGTGTGTGGAGGGAGTGAGAGCGAGAGAGTGTGTGAGTGGGGGGGAGTGATAGCGAGTGTGTGTAGTGTGGGCAGTGTAAGCAAGAGAGTGTGTGGGGGGGCAGTGAGAGCGAGAATGTGCGTGTGGGGGGTATTGAGGGTGAGACTGCTTGTGCTGGGGGGGAGCGAGAGTGTGTGGGGGGAGTGAGAGCGAGAATGTGCGTGTGGGGGGGTATTGAGGGTGAGACTGCTTGTGCTGGGGGGAGCGAGAGTGTGGTGTGTGAGTGGGGGGAGTGAGAGCGAGTGTGTGTGAGTGGGGGTAGTGAGAGCGAGAGTGTGTGTGTGAGTGGGGGTAGTGAGAGCAAGTGTGTGTGAGAGTGGGGGGGAGTGAGAGCGAGTGTGTGTGTGTGGGGGGTAGGGAGGGCAAGAGTGTGGGTGGTGGGGAGTGAGAGTGAGTGTGTGACTAGGGTGAGTGAGAGCGAGTGTGGTTGTGGGGGGAGTGAGAGCAAGTGTGAGTGGGGGGAATGCGAGGCGAGTGTGTGTGGTTAGAGTGCGAGTGAGTGTGAGTGTGGGGGGAGTGAGAGCGAGTGTGAGTGTGGGGGGGAGTGAGAGCGAGTGTGAGTGTGGGGGGAGTGAGAGCGAGTGTGAGTGTGGGGGGGAGTGAGAGCGAGTGTGAGTGTGGGGGGAGTGAGAGCGAGTGTGAGTGTGGGGGGAGTGAGAGCGAGTGTGAGTGTGGGGGGGAGTGAGAGCGAGTGTGAGTGTGGGGGGAGTGAGAGCGAGTGTGAGTGTGGGGGGAGTGAGAGTGAGTGTGGGGGAAAGTGAGAGCGAGTGTGGGGGGGAGTGAGAGCGAGTGTGAGTGTGGGGGGAGTGAGAGCGAGTGTGAGTGTGGGGGGAGTGAGAGCGAGTGTGAGTGTGGGGGGGAGTGAGAGCGGAGTGTGAGTGTGGGGGGGAGTGAGAGCGAGTGTGAGTGTGGGGGGAGTGAGAGCGAGTGTGAGTGGGGGGGGAATGAGAGCGAGTGTGTTTGTGGGGATTTAGGGTGAGAGTGTGTGTGGGAGGGATTGAGGGTGAGAGTGCTTGTGCTGGGGGAAAGAGAGCGAGTGTGTGTGCGGGGGGGAGTGAGAGCGAGAGTGTGTGTGTATGGGGGGGATTGAGGGTGAAAGTGCTTGTGCGGGGGGAGTGAGCAAGTGTGTGTGTGGGGCGGAGTGAGTGGGAGTGTGTGTGTGTGGGGGGGAGTGAGTTGGAGTGTGTGTGTGTGGGGGAGTGAGAGCGAGGGTGTGTGTGGAGGGAGTGAGAGCGAGAGAGTGTGTGAGTGGGGGGAGTGATAGCGAGTGTGTGTAGTGTGGGCAGTGAGAGCGAGAGTGTGTGTGTGGGGGCAGTGAGAGCGAGAATGTGCGTGTGGGGGGTATTGAGGGTGAGACTGCTTGTGCTGGGGGAGCGAGAGCGAGAGTGTGTGTGTGAGTGGGGGGGAGTGAGAGCGAGAGAGTGTGTAGGGGGGCAGTGAGAGCGAGTGTGTGTGTGGGGGGGCAGTGAGAGCGAGACAGTGTGTGGGGGGAGTGAGAGCGAGTGTGAGTGTGGGGGGAGTGAGAGCGAGAGTGTGTGTGTCGGAGTGAGCTAGAGTGTGTGTATGGGGGGATTGAGGGTGAGAGTGTTTGTGCGGGGGGAGTGAGCAAGTGTGTGTGTGGGGGGGGGAGTGAGTGGGAGTGTGTGTGTGGGGGAGTGAGAGCGAGAGTGCGTGTGTAGGGGAGTGAGAGCGAGAGAGTGTGTGAGTGGGGGGGGAGTGATAGCAAGTGTGTGTAGTGTGGGCAGTGCGAGCAAGAGAGTGTGTGGGGGGGCAGTGAGAGCGAGAGAGTGTGTGGGGGGCAGTGAGAGCGAGAATGTGCGTGTGGGGGGGTATTGAGGGTGAGACTGCTTGTGCTGGGGGAGCGAGAGCGAGAGTGTGTGTGTGGGGGGAGTGAGAGCGAGTGTGTGTGTGTGGGGGGGAGTGAGGGCAAGAGTGTGGGTAGTGAGGAGTGAGAGTTATATGTGTGTGTGTGGGGGGTAGTGAGGGCAAGAGTGTGGGGTGGTGGGGAGTGAGAGTGAGTGTGACTAGGGTGAGTGAGAGCGAGTGTGGTTGTGGGGGGAGTGAGAGTGTGAGTGTGGGGGGAGTGCGAGCGAGTGTGTGTGGTTAGAGTACGAGTGAGTGTGAGTGTGGGGGGGAGTGAGAGCGAGTGTGAGTGTGGGAGGAGTGAGAGCGAGTGAGAGTGTGGGGGGGAGTGAGAGCGAGTGAGAGTGTGGGGGGGAGTGAGAGCGAGTGTGTTTGTGGGGATTTAGGGTGAGAGTGTGTGTGTGTGGGGGTGAGTGAGAACGAGTGTGGTGGGGAGTGAGAGCAATTGTGGTGTGTGTGAGGGGGAGTCAGAGCGAGTGTGTGTGTGGGGGTGGGTGAGTGTGAGTGCGTGTGTGGGGGTAGTGAGAGCGAGTGTGTGTGTTTGTGTGTGGGGGGGGGAAAGAGGCAAGTGTGTGTGGGTAGGAGTGAGAGTGAGTGTGTGTCTAGGGGGGAGTGAGAGCGAGTGTGGTTGTGGGGGAGTGCGAGCGAGTGTGAGTGTGGTTAGAGTGCGAGAGAGTGTGAGTGTGGTTAGAGTGCGAGAGAGTGTGTGTGGTTAGAGTGCGAGCGAGTGTGAGTGTGGTTAGAGTGCGAGCGAGTGTGTGTGGGGGGAGTGAGAGCGAGTGTGTGTGGGGGGGAGTGAGAGCGAGAGTGTGTGTCTGTGGGGGGAGTGAGAGCGAGTGTGAGTGTGGGGGGGAGTGAGAGCGAGTGTGTGTGTGAGTGGGGGGAGTGATAGCGAGTGTGTGTGTGGGGGGGGAGTGCGTGTGTGTGTGTGTGGGGGGGTAAAGAGGCCAAGTGTGTGTGTTGGGGGGGGAGTGAGAGCGAGTGTGTGTGTGTGTGGGGGGGGCGAAAGAGCAAGTGTGTGTGTGGGGGTAGTGAGAGCAAGTGTGTGTGTGTTGGGGGGGGAGTGAGCAAGTGTGTGTGTGGGGGGGGAGTGAGTGGGAGTGTGTGTGTGTGTGGGGGGAGTGGGAGCGAGAGTGTGTGTGTGGGGGAGTGAGAGCGAGACTGTGTGTGTGGGGGGGGGGGAGTGAGATCGAGTGTGTGTGTTGGGGGCAGTGCGAGCAAGAGAGTGTGTGGGGGGGCAGTGAGTGCGAGAGAGTGTGTGGGGGGGCAGTGAGAGCGAGTGTGTGTGGGGTGGAGTGGGAGCCAGAGTGTGGAGCCAGAGTGTGTGTGTGCGGGGGGAGTGAGAGCGAGTGTGTGTGGGGAGGGGGGAGTGAGAGCGAGTGTGTGTGTGGAGCAGTGAGTGAGAGCGAGTGTGTGTGTGGGGAGGGGGGAGTGAGAGCGAGTGTGTGTGTGGGGAGGGGGGAGTGAGCGAGTGTGTGTGTGGAGGGGGGAGTGAGAGCGAGTGTGTGTGTGGAGGGGGAGTGAGAGCGAGTGTGTGTGTAGAGCGGTGAGTGAGAGCGAGTTTGTGTGGAGGGGGAGTGAGAGCGAGTGTGTGTGTGTGGGGGGAGTGAGAGCGAGAGTGTGTGTGTGTGGGGGGGAGTGAGAGCGAGTGTGTGTGCGGGGGGGGGGAGTGAGCGAGTGTGTGTGTGTGGGGGGGAGTGAGCGAGTGTGTGTGTGCAGGGGCAGTGAGAGCGAGTATGTGTGCGGGGGGAGTGAGAGCGAGTGTGCGTGCGGGGGGGAGTTAGAGCGAGAGTGTGTGTGTTGGGAGTGAGAGCGAGAGGTGTGTGTGTCGAAATGAGCGAGAGTGTGTGTGTCGAAATGAGCGAGAGTGTGTGTGTGTTGGGGGGGAGTGAGCGAGTGTGTGTGTGGGGGGGGAGTGAGAGCAAGTGTGTGTGTGGAGGGGGAGTGAGAGCGAGTGTGAGTGCGGGGGGGACTGAGAATAGTGAGAGTGGGGGGGGGAGGGAGCGCGAGTGTGTGTAGAGGGGGACGTGAGAGTGAGTGTGTGTGTGTGGCAGGAGTGATAGCGAGTGTGTGTGTGGGGGGGGAGTGAACGAGAGTGTGTGTGAGGGGACTGAGAATAGTGAGAGTGGGGGGGAGGGGAGCGCGAGTGTGTGTGCGGGAGGGAGTGAGAGCGAGTGTGTGTGTGTGTGTGGAGGGGGGAGTGAGAGCGAGTGTGTGTGTGTGTGTGTGTGGAGGGGGGGAGTGAGAGCGAGTTGTGTGTGTGTGGAGGGAGTGAGAGCAAATGTATGTGTGGAGGGGGGAGTGAGAGCGAGTGTGTGTTGGGGGGAGTGAGAGCGAGTGTGTGTTGGGGGGAGTGAGAGCGAGTGTGTGTTGGGGGGAGTGAGAGCGAGTGTGTGTGTGGGGGGGAGTGAGAGCGAGTGTGTGTGTGGAGGGGGGAGTGAGAGCGAGTGTGAGTGTGGGGGGAGTGAGAGCGAGTGTGAGTGTGGGGGGAGTGAGAGCGAGTGTGAGTGTGGGGGGAGTGAGAGCGAGTGTGAGTGTGGGGGGAGTGAGAGCGAGTGTGAGTGTGGGGGGAGTGAGAGCGAGTGTGAGTGTGGGGGGAGTGAGAGCGAGTGAGTGTGTGTGGGAGGGAGCGCGAGAGTGTGTAGAGGGGGAAGTGAGAGCGAGTGTGTGACAGGAGTGAAAGCGAGTGTGTGTGTGTGAGGGGGAGTGAGCGAGAGTGTGTGTGTGTGGGGGGGAGTGAGAGCGAGTGAGTGTGTGTGGGGGGGAGTGAGAGCGAGTGTTTGTGTGTGTGTGTGGCAGGAGTGAAAGCGAGTGTGTGTGTGTGGGGGGGGAGATTGTGTGTGTTGGGGGGAGTGAGAGCGAGATTGTGTGTGTGGGAGCAGTGAGAGGGAGAGTGTGTGTGTCGGGGGAAATGAGGGTGAGAGTGTTTGTGCGGGGGGGAGTGAGGGTGAGAGTGTGTGTGTGTGGGGAGTGAGAGCGAGAGTTTGCAGGGGGTTTGAGGGTGAGAGTGTGCGGGGGGAGTGAGAGCGAGAGTGTGCGTGTGGGGGGGAGTGAGAACGAGTGTGGGGGGGGGAGTGAGTGCGAGTGTGTGTGTGTGGGGGGGAGTGAAAGTGAGTGTGTGTGTGGGGATTTAGGGTGAGAGTGTGTGTGGGGGGGGGATTGAGGGTGAGAGTGTGTGTGAGGGGACTGAGAATAGCGAGGAGTGGGGGGGGAGGGAGCGCGAGTGTGTGTGTGCGGGAGGGAGTGAGAGCGAGTGTGTGTGTGTGGGGAGGGGGGGAGTGAGAGCGAGTGTGTGTGTGTGTGTGTGGAGGGGGGGAGTGAGAGCGAGTGTGTGTGTGTGGAGGGAGTGAGAGCAAATGTATGTGTGGAGGGGGGAGTGAGAGCGAGTGTGTGTGTGGGGGGGAGTGAGAGCGAGTGTGTGTGTGGGGGGAGTGAGAGCGAGTGTGTGTGTGGGGGGAGTGAGAGCGAGTGTGTGTGTGGGGGGGAGTGAGAGCGAGTGAGTGTGGGGGGAGTGAGAGCGAGTGTGAGTGTGGGGGGAGTGAGAGCGAGTGTGAGTGTGGGGGAGTGAGAGCGAGTGTGAGTGTGGGGGGAGTGAGAGCGAGTGTGAGTGTGGGGGGAGTGAGAGCGAGTGTGAGTGTGGGGGGAGTGAGAGCGAGTGTGAGTGTGGGGGGAGTGAGAGCGAATGTGAGTGTGGGGGGGGAGTGAGAGCGAGTGTGAGTGTGGGGGGAGTGAGAGCGAGTGTGAGTGTGGGGGGAGTGAGAGCGAGTGTGAGTGTGGGGGGGAGTGAGAGCGAGTGTGAGTGTGGGGGGAGTGAGAGCGAGTGTGAGTGTGGGGGGGAGTGAGAGCGAGTGTGTGTGTGGGGGGTGAGAGCGAGTGTGTGTGTGTGGGGGGGAGAGAGCGAGACAGTGTGTGGGGGCCAGTGAGAGCGAGTGTGTGTGGGGTGGAGTGAGAGCGAGAATGTGCGTGTGGGGGGTATTGAGGGTGAGACTGCTTGTGCTGGGGGAGCGAGAGTGTGTGTGTGTGGGGGGGAGTGAGAGTGAGTGTGTGTCTGGGGGGAGTGAGAGTGAGTGTGAGTGTGGGGGGAGTGAGATCGAGTGTGTGTGTGTGGGGGGAGTGAGAGCGAGTGTGTGTGTGTGGGGGGTAGTGAGGGCAAGAGTGTGGGTAGTGAGGAGTGAGAGCTATATGTGTGTGTGTGGGGGGTAGTGAGGGCAAGAGTGTGGGTGGTGGGGAGTGAGAGTGAGTGTGACTAGGGTGAGTGAGAGCGAGTGTGGTTGTGGGGGGGAGTGAGAGTGAGTGTGTGGGGGGAGTGCGAGCGAGTGTGTGTGGTTAGAGTGCGAGTGAGTGTGAGTGTGGGGGGGAGTGAGAGCGAGTGAGAGTGTGGGGGGGAGTGAGAGCGAGTGTGAGTGTGGGGGGAGTGAGAGCGAGTGTGAGTGTGGGGGGAGTGAGAGCGAGTGTGAGTGTGGGGGGAGTGAGAGCGAGTGTGAGTGTGGGGGAGTGAGAACGAGTGTGAGTGTGGGGGGAGTGAGAGCGAGTGTGAGTGTGGGGGGAGTGTGCGAGTGTGAGTGTGGGGGGGAGTGAGAGCGAGTGTGAGTGTGGGGGGAGTGAGAGCGAGAGTGTGTGTGTCGGAGTGAGCTAGAGTGTGTGTATGGGGGGATTGAGGGTGAGAGTGTTTGTGCGGGGGGAGTGGAGCAAGTGTGTGTGTGGGGGGGAGTGAGTGGGAGTGTGTGTGTGTGGGGGAGTGGGAGCGAGAGTGCGTGTGTAGGGGAGTGAGAGCGAGAGAGTGTGTGAGTGGGGGGAGTGATAGCGAGTGTGTGTAGTGTGGGCAGTGCGAGCAAGAGAGTGTGTGGGGGGCAGTGAGAGCGAGAATGTGCGTGTGGGGGGTATTGAGGGTGAGACTGCTTGTGCTGGGGGGAGCGAGAGCGAGAGTGTGTGTGAGTGGGGGGAGTGAGAGCGAGTGTGTGTGTGTGAGTGAGTGTGTGTGTGTGGGGGGTAGTGAGAGCGAGTGTGTGTGAGTGGGGGGGAGTGAGAGCAAGTGTGTGTGTGTGGGGGGGAGTGAGAGCGAGTGTGTGTGTGTGGGGGGTAGTGAGGGCAAGAGTGTGGGTGGTGGGGAGTGAGAGTGAGTGTGTGACTAGGGTGAGTGAGAGCGAGTGTGGTTGTGGGGGGAGTGAGAGCGAGTGTGTGTGGTTAGAGTGCGAGTGAGTGTGAGTGTGGGGGGAGTGCGAGCGAGTGTGAGTGTGGGGGGGAGTGAGAGCGAGTGAGTGTGGGGGGAGTGAGAGCGAGTGTGAGTGTGGGGGGAGTGAGAGCGAGTGTGAGTGTGGGGGGAGTGAGAGCGAGTGTGAGTGTGGGGGGGAGTGAGAGCGAGTGTGAGTGTGGGGGGAGTGAGAGCGAGTGTGAGTGTGGGGGGAGTGAGGGCGAGTGTGAGTGTGGGGGGAGTGAGAGCAAGTGTGAGTGTGGGGGGAGTGAGAGCGAGTGTGAGTATGGGGGGAGTGAGAGCGAGTGTGAGTGTGGGGGGAGTGAGAGCGAGTGTGAGTGTGGGGGGAGTGAGAGTGAGTGTGAGTGTGGGGGGAGTGAGAGCGAGTGTGAGTGTGGGGGGAGTGAGCGAGTGTGTGTGGGGGGAGTGAGAGCGAGTGTGAGTGTGGGGGGAGTGAGAGCGAGTGTGAGTGTGGGGGGAGTGAGAGCGAGTGTGAGTGTGGGGGGAGTGAGAGCGAGTGTGAGTGTGAGGGGAGTGCGCGAGTGTGAGTGTGAGGGGAGTGAGTGTGAGTGTGGTGGGAGTGAGAGCGAGTGTGAGTGTGGGGGGAGTGAGAGCGAGTGTGAGTGTGGGGGGAGTGAGAGCGAGTGTTGAGTGTGGGGGGAGTGAGAGCGAGTGTGAGTGTGGGGGGAGTGAGAGCGAGTGTGAGTGTGGGGGGAGTGAGAGCGAGTGTGAGTGTGGGGGGAGTGAGAGCGAGTGTGAGTGTGGGGGGAGTGAGAGCGAGTGTGAGTGTGGGGGGAGTGAGAGCGAGTGTGAGTGTGGGGGGAGTGAGAGCGAGTGTGAGTGTGGGGGGAGTGAGAGCGAGTGTGAGTGTGGGGGGAGTGAGAGCGAGTGTGAGTGTGGGGGGAGTGAGAGCGAGTGTGAGTGTGGGGGGAGTGAGAGCGAGTGTGAGTGTGGGGGGAGTGAGAGCGAGTGTGAGTGTGGGGGGAGTGAGAGCGAGTGTGAGTGTGGGGGGGTGTGTGAGCGAGTGTGAGTGTGGGGGGAGTGAGAGCGAGTGTGAGTGTGGGGGGAGTGAGAGCGAGTGTGAGTGTGGGGGGGGGAGTGAGAGCGAGTGTGTGTGTGTGGAGGGGGAGTGAGAGCGAGTGTGTGTGTGGCCGGAGTGAGAGCGAGTGTTTGTGTGTGAGGGTAGTGAGAGCGAGTATGAGTGTGGGGGGAGTGAGAGCAAGTGTGTGTGTGCGGGGAGGAGTGAGAGCGAGTGTGTGTGGTGGGGGTGTGAGAGCGAGTGTGTGTGTGAGGGGACTGAGAATAGTGAGAGTGGGGGTGAGGGAGCGCGAGTGTGTGTGCGGGAGGGAGCGTGAGAGTGTGTGTAGAGGGGGACGTGAGAGTGAGTGTGTGTGTGTGGCAGGACTGATAGCGAGTGTGTGTGTGGGGGGGGAGTGAGCGAGAGTGTGTGTGTGTGTGGGGTTAGTGAGAGCGAGTGAGTGTGTGTGGGAGGGAGCGCGAGAGTGTGTGTAGAGGGGGAAGTGAGAGCGAGTGTGTGACAGGAGTGAAAGCGAGTGTGTGTGTGGGGGGGAGTGAGCGAGAGTGTGTGTGTGTGTGGGGGGAGTGAGAGCGAGATTGTGTGTGTTGGGGCAGTGAGAGCGAGATTGTGTGTGTGGGGGCAGTGAGAGCGAGATTGTGTGTGTCGGGAGGGAGAGTGTGTGTGTGTGTGTGTGTGTGTGTGTGTTGGGGGAGTGAGAGCGAGATTGTGTGTGGGAGCAGTGAGAGCGAGAGTGTGTGTGTCGGGGGAAATGAGGGTGAGAGTGTTTGTGCGGGGGGAGTGAGTGCGAGTGTGTGCGTGTGGGGGGGTGTGAGAGCGAGTGTGTGTGGGGGGAGTGAGTGCGAGTGTGTGCGTGTGGGGGGGGAGTGAGAACGAGTGTGGGGGGAGTGAGTGCGAGAGTGTGTGTGTGGGGGGGTGTGAGAGCGAGTGTGTGTGTGTGTGGGGTGAGTGAGAGCGAGTGAGTGTGTGTGGGGGGAGTGAGAGCGAGAGTGTGTGCGGGGGGAGTGAGAGCGAGTGTGTGTGTGAGGGGACTGAGAATAGTGAGAGTGGGGGGGAGGGAGCGCGAGTGTGTGTGTGCGGGAGGGAGTGAGAGCGAGTGTGTGTGTGGAGGGGGGAGTGAGAGCGAGAGTGTGTGTGTGGAGGGAGTGAGAGCAAATGTATGTGTGGAGGGGGGAGTGAGAGCGAGTGTGTGTGTGTGGGGGGAGTGAGAGCGAGTGTGAGTGTGGGGGGAGTGAGCGAGTGTGAGTGCGGGGAGTGAGAGCGAGTGTGAGTGTGGGGGGAGTGAGAGCGAGTGTGAGTGTGGGGGGGAGTGAGAGCGAGTGTGAGTGTGGGGGGGGAGCGAGAGCGAGTGTGAGTGTGTGGGGGTGCGAGAGCGAGTGTGTTTGTGTTGGGGGGGAAAGAGGCAAGTGTGTGTGGGGGTGTGAGTGAGAGTTAGTGTGTGCGGAGAGGAGTGAAAGTGAGTGTGTGTCTAGGGGGAGTGAGAGCGAGTGTGGTTGTGGGGGAGTGCGAGCGAGTGTGAGTGTGGTTAGAGTGCGAGCGAGTGTGAGTGTGGGGCGAGTGAGAGCGAGTGTGTGGGGGGAGTGAGAGCGAGTGTGTGTGGGGGGAGTGAGAGCGAGTGTGTGTGTGGGGGGAGTGAGAGCGAGTGTGTGTCTGTGGGGGGAGTGAGTGTGAGTGTGGGGGGAGTGAGAGCGAGTGTGTGTGTGAGTGGGGGGAGTGATAGCGAGTGTGTGTGTGGGGGGGGGAGTGAGAGCAAGAGTGTGTGTAGTGGGCAGTGAGAGCGTGTGTGTGTGTGTGGGGGGGTAAAGAGGCCAAGTGTGTGTGTTGGGGGGAGTGGGAGCGAGTGTGAGTGTTGGAGTTAGATCGAGTGTGTGGGGGGGAGTGAGAGCGAGTGTGTGTGGTGGGAGTGAGAGCAAGTGTGTGTGGGGGGGGAGTGAGAACGAGTGTGGGGGGTAGTCAGAGCGAGTGTGTGCGGGGTAGTGAGAGCGAGTGTGTGTGTGTGTGGGGGGAAAGAGCAAGTGTGTGTGTGGGGGGTAGTGAGAGCGAGTGTGTGTGGGTAGGAGTGAGAGTGAGTGTGTGTCTGTGAGGGGAGTGAGAGAAAGTGTGGTTGTGGGGGGAGTGAGCGCGAGTATGGTTGTGGTGCGAGTGTGAATGTGGGGGGAGTGAGAACGAGTGTGTGTGGGGGGAGTGAGAGCGAGTGTGAGTGTGGGGGGAGTGAGAGCGAGTGTGAGTGTGGGGGGAGTGAGAGCGAGTGTGAGTGTGGGGGGAGTGAGAGCGAGTGTGAGTGTGGGGGGGAGTGAGAGCGAGTGTGAGTGTGGGGGGGAGTGAGAGTGAGTGTGTGGGGGGTGAGTGAGAACAAGTGTGGGGGGGAGTGAGAACGAGTGTGGGGGGAGTGAGAGCGAGTGTGTGTGTGTGTGGGGGGGGGAGTCAGAGTGAGTGCGTGTGTGTGTGGGGGGTAGTGAGAGCGAGTGTGTGTGTGTGGGGGGAGGGAAGAGGCAAGTGTGTGTGGGGGCAGTGAGAGTGAGTGTGTGTCTAGGGGGAGTGAGAGCGAGTGTGTGTGTGGGGGGAGTGATAGCGAGTGTGTGTGTTGGGGGGAGTGAGGGCAAGAGTGTGGGTAGTGAGGGGTGAGAGCGAGTATGTGTGTGTGTGGGGTGTAGTGAGGGCAAGAGTGTTGGTGGTGAGAAGTGAGAGTGAGTGTGACTAGGGTGAGTGAGAGCGAGTGTGTTTGTGGGGGGAGTGAGAGCGAGTGAGAGTGTGGGGGTAGTGAGAGCGAGTGTGAGTGTGGGGGGAGTGAGAGCGAGTGTGAGTGTGGGGGGAGTGAGAGCGAGTGTGTGTGTGGGGGGGAGTGAGAGCGAGTGTGAGTGTGGGGGGAGTGAGAGCGAGTGTGAGTGTGGGGGGAGTGAGAGCGAGTGTGTGTGTGGGGGAGTGAGAGCGAGTGTGAGTGTGGGGGGAGTGAGAGCGAGTGTGTGTGGGGGGAGTGAGAGCGAGTGTGAGTGTGGGGGGAGTGAGAGCGAGTGTGTGTGTGGGGGAGTGAGAGCGAGGGTGTGTGTGGAGGGAGTGAGAGCGAGAGAGCGTGTGAGTGGGGGGAGTGATAGCGAGAGTGTGTGTGTATGGGGGGATTGAGGGTGAGAGTGTTTGTGCGGGGGGAGTGAGAGCGAGTGTGCGTGTGGGGCGGAGTGAGTGGGAGTGTGTGTGTGTGGGGGGAGTGAGTGGGAGTGTGTGTGTGTGGGGGAGTGGGAGCGAGAGGGCGTGTGTGGGGGAGTGAGAGCGAGAGAGTGTGTGAGTGGGGGGAGTGATAGCGAGTGTGTGTAGTGTGGGCAGTGAGAGCGAGAGAGTGTGTGGGGGGCAGTGAGAGCGAGAATGTGCGTGTGGGGGGTATTGAGGGTGAGACTGCTTGTGCTGGGGGAGCGAGAGCGAGAGTGTGTGTGTCAGTGGGGGCAGTGAGAGCGAGTGTGTGTGTGTGAGTGGGGGGAGTGAGAGCGAGAGAGTGTGTAGGGGGCAGTGAGAGCGAGTGTGTGTGTGGGGGGCAGTGAGAGCGAGAGAGTGTGTGGGGGGGGCAGTGAGAGCGAGACAGTGTGTGGGGGGCAGTGAGAGCGAGTGTGTGTGGGGTGGAGTGAGAGCGAGAATGTGCGTGTGGGGGGGTATTGAGGGTGAGACTGCTTGTGCTGGGGGAGCGAGAGTGTGTGTGTGGGGGGAGTGAGAGTGAGTGTGTGTCTGGGGGGAGTGAGAGCGAGTGTGAGTGTGGGGGGAGTGAGAGCGAGTGTGTGTGTGTGGGGGGAGTGAGAGCGAGTGTGTGTGTGTGGGGGTAGTGAGGGCAAGAGTGTGGGTAGTGAGGAGTGAGAGCTATATGTGTGTGTGTGGGGGGTAGTGAGGGCAAGAGTGTGGGTGGTGGGGAGTGAGAGTGAGTGTGACTAGGGTGAGTGAGAGCGAGTGTGGTTGTGGGGGGAGTGAGAGTGAGTGTGTGGGGGGAGTGCGAGCGAGTGTGTGTGGTTAGAGTGCGAGTGAGTGTGAGTGTGGGGGGAGTGAGAGCGAGTGTGAGTGTGGGGGGAGTGAGAGCGAGTGTGAGTGTGGGGGCAGTGAGAGCGAGTGTGAGTGTGGGGGGAGTGCGAGCGAGTGTGAGTGTGGGGGGGGGAGTGAGAGCGAGTGTGTGTGTGGGGGGGAGTGAGAGCGAGTGTGAGTGTGGGGGGGAGTGAGAGTGAGTGTGTGGGGGGGAGTGCGAGCGAGTGTGTGTGGTTAGAGTGCGAGTGAGTGTGAGTGTGGGGGGAGTGAGAGCGAGTGTGAGTGTGGGGGGGAGTGAGAGCGAGTGAGAGTGTGGGGGGAGTGAGAGCGAGTGTGAATGTGGGGGGAGTGAGAGCGAGTGTGAGTGTGGGGGGGGAGTGAGAGCGAGTGTGAGTGTGGGGGGGAGTGAGAGCGAGTGTGTGTGTGGGGGGGAGTGAGAGCGAGTGTGAGTGTGGGGGGAGTGAGAGCGAGTGTGAGTGTGGGGGGAGTGAGAGCGAGTGTGAGTGTGGGGGGAGTGAGAACGAGTGTGAGTGTGGGGGGAGTGAGAGCGAGTGTGAGTGTGGGGGGAGTGAGAGCGAGTGTGAGTGTGGGGGGAGTGAGAGCGAGTGTGAGTGTGGGGGGAGTGAGAGCGAGTGTGAGTGTGGGGGGAGTGAGAGCGAGTGTGTGTGTGGGGGAGTGAGAGCGAGGGTGTGTGTGGAGGGAGTGAGAGCGAGAGAGTGTGTGAGTGGGGGGAGTGATAGCGAGAGTGTGTGTGTATGGGGGGATTGAGGGTGAGAGTGTTTGTGCGGGGGGAGTGAGAGCGAGTGTGTGCGTGGGGCGGAGTGAGTGGGAGTGTGTGTGTGTGGGGGGGGAGTGAGTGGGAGTGTGTGTGTGTGGGGGGAGTGGGAGCGAGAGGGCGTGTGTGGGGGAGTGAGAGCGAGAGAGTGTGTGAGTGGGGGGAGTGATAGCGAGTGTGTGTAGTGTGGGCAGTGAGAGCGAGAGAGTGTGTGGGGGGCAGTGAGAGCGAGAATGTGCGTGTGGGGGGTATTGAGGGTGAGACTGCTTGTGCTGGGGGAGCGAGAGCGAGAGTGTGTGTGTGAGTGGGGGGAGTGAGAGCGAGAGAATGTGTAGGGGGCAGTGAGAGCGAGTGTGTGTGTGGGGGGGAGTGAGAGTGAGTGTGTGTCTGGGGGGAGTGAGAGCGAGTGTGAGTGTGGGGGGAGTGAGAGCGAGTGTGTGTGTGTGGGGGGAGTGAGAGCGAGTGTGTGTGTGTGGGGGTAGTGAGGGCAAGAGTGTGGGTAGTGAGGAGTGAGAGCTATATGTGTGTGTGTGGGGGGTAGTGAGGGCAAGAGTGTGGGTGGTGGGGAGTGAGAGTGAGTGTGACTAGGGTGAGTGAGAGCGAGTGTGGTTGTGGGGGGAGTGAGAGTGAGTGTGTGGGGGGAGTGCGAGCGAGTGTGTGTGGTTAGAGTGAGAGCGAGTGTGAGTGTGGGGGGAGTGAGAGCGAGTGAGAGTGTGGGGGGAGTGAGAGCGAGTGTGAATGTGGGGGGAGTGAGAGCGAGCGTGAGTGTGGGTGGAGTGCGAGCGAGTGTGAGTGTGGGGGGGGGAGTGAGAGCGAGTGTGAGTGTGGGGGGGAGTGAGAGCGAGTGTGTGTGTGGGGGGGAGTGAGAGCGAGTGTGAGTGTGGGGGGAGTGAGAGCGAGTGTGAGTGTGGGGGGAGTGAGAGTGAGTGTGAGTGTGGGGGGAGTGAGAGTGAGTGTGAGTGTGGGGGGAGTGAGAGCGAGTGTGAGTGTGGGGGGAGTGAGAGCGAGTGTGAGTGTGGGGGGAGTGAGAGCGAGTGTGAGTGTGGGGGGAGTGAGAGCGAGTGTGAGTGTGGGGGGAGTGAGAGCGAGTGTGAGTGTGGGGGGAGTGAGAGCGAGTGTGAGTGTGGGGGGAGTGAGAGCGAGTGTGAGTGTGGGGGGAGTGAGAGCGAGTGTGAGTGTGGGGGGAGTGAGAGCGAGTGTGTTTGTGGGGATTTAGGGTGAGAGTGCTTGTGCTGGGAGAAAGAGAGCGAGTGTGTGTGCGGGGGGGAGTGAGAGCGAGAGTGTGTGTGTCGGAGTGAGCTAGAGTGTGTGTATGGGGGGATTGAGGGTGAGAGTGTTTGTGCGGGGGGAGTGAGCAAGTGTGTGTGTGGGGGGGAGTGAGTGGGAGTGTGTGTGTGTGGGGGAGTGGGAGCGAGAGTGTGTGTGTAGGGGAGTGAGAGCGAGAGAGTGTGTGAGTGGGGGGAGTGATAGCGAGTGTGTGTAGTGTGGGCAGTGCGAGCAAGAGAGTGTGTGGGGGGCAGTGAGAGCGAGAATGTGCGTGTGGGGGGGAGTGAGAGCGAGATTGTGCGTGTGGGGGGGAGTGAGAGCGAGATTGTGCGTGTGTGGGGGGGGAGTGAGAGCGAGATTGTGCGTGTGTGGGGGGAGTGAGAGCGAGAGTGTGTGTGTGGGGGGAGTGAGAGCGAGAGTGTGTGTGTGGGGGGAAAGAGAGCGAGAGTGTGTGTGTGGGGGAAGTGAGAGCGAGTGTGTGTGTGGGGGAGTGAGAGCGAGGGTGTGTGTGGAGGGAGTGAGAGCGAGAGAGTGTGTGAGTGGGGGGAGTGAGAGCGAGTGTGTGAAGTGTGGGCAGTGCGAGCAAGAGAGTGTGTGGGGGGGCAGTGAGAGCGAGAATGTGCGTGTGGGGGGAGTGAGAGCGAGTGTGCGTGTGGGGGGAGTGAGAGCGAGTGTGCGTGTGGGGGGAGTGAGAGCGAGTGTGAGTGTGGGGGGAGTGAGAGCGAGTGTGAGTGTGGGGGGAGTGAGAGCGAGTGTGAGTGTGGGGGGAGTGAGAGCGAGTGTGAGTGTGGGGGGAGTGAGAGCGAGTGTGAGTGTGGGGGGAGTGAGAGCGAGTGTGAGTGTGGGGGGAGTGAGAGCGAGTGTGAGTGTGGGGGGAGTGAGAGCGAGTGTGAGTGTGGGGGGAGTGAGAGCGAGTGTGAGTGTGGGGGGAGTGAGAGCGAGTGTGAGTGTGGGGGGAGTGAGAGCGAGTGTGAGTGTGGGGGGAGTGAGAGCGAGTGTGAGTGTGGGGGGAGTGAGAGCGAGTGTGAGTGTGGGGGGAGTGAGAGCGAGTGTGAGTGTGGGGGGAGTGAGAGCGAGTGTGAGTGTGGGGGGAGTGAGAGCGAGTGTGAGTGTGGGGGGAGTGAGAGCGAGTGTGAGTGTGGGGGGAGTGAGAGCGAGTGTGAGTGTGGGGGGAGTGAGAGCGAGTGTGAGTGTGTGAGTGGGGGGAGTGATAGCGAGTGTGTGTGGGGGGGGGGCGTGAGAGCAAGAGTGTGTGTAGTGGGGAGTGAGAGCGAGTGTGTGTGTGTTGGGGGGTAAAGAGGCCAAGTGTGTGTGTTGGGGGGAGTGAGAGCGAGTGTGAGTGTGTTGGGGGGTAAAGAGGCCAAGTGTGTGTGTTGGGGGGAGTGAGAGCGAGTGTGTGTGTGTTGGGGGGTAAAGAGGCCAAGTGTGTGTGTTGGGGGGAGTGAGAGCGAGTGTGAGTGTTGGCGTTAGATCGAGTGTGTGGGGGGAGTGAGCGAGTGTGTGTGGTGGGAGTGAGAGCAAGTGTGTGTGGGGGGGAGTGAGAACGAGTGTGGGGGAGTGAGAACGAGTGTGGGGGAGTGAGAACGAGTGTGGGGGAGTGAGAACAAGTGTGGGGGAGTGAGAACGAGTGTGGGGGGGAGTCAGAGCGAGTGTGTGTGAGTAGGAGTGAGAGTGAGTGTGTCTGTGGGGTGAGTGAGAGAAAGTGTGGTTGTGGGGGGAGTGAGCGCGAGTGTGGTTGTGGTGCGAGTGTGAATGTGGGGGGAGTGAGAGCGAGTGTGTGTGTGGTTAGAGTGCGAGCGAGTGTGTGTGTGTGTGTGTGTGTGTGTGTGTGTGTGTGTGTGAGTGGGGGGAGTGGTAGCGAGTGTGTGTGTGTGTGGGGGGGGGTGTGAGGGCAAGAGTGTGGGTGGTGGGGAGTGATAGCGAGTGTGTGTGTTGGGGGCAGTGCGAGCAAGAGAGTGTGGGGGGGCAGTGAGTGCAAGAGAGTGTGTGGGGGTTAGTGAGAGCGAGTGTGTGTGGGGTGGAGTGAGAGCGAGAGTGTGCGTGTGGGTGGTATTGAGGGTGAGAGTGCTTGTGCTGGGGGAGTGAGAGCGAGTGTGTGTGTGGAGGGAGTGAGCGAGTGTGTGTGTGGAGGGAGTGAGCGAGTGTGTGTGTGGAGGGAGTGAGCGAGTGTGTGTGTGGAGGGAGTGAGCGAGTGTGTGTGTGGAGGGGGGAGTGAGAGCGAGTGTGTGTGTGGAGGGGGGAGTGAGAGCGAGAGTGTGTGTGTGGGGGGGGGAGTGAGAACGAGATTGTACGTGTGGGGGGGGGGTAGTGTGAGCGAGATTGTGCGTGTGCGGGGGGGGAGTGAGAGCGAGGGTGTGTGTGGAGGGAGTGAGAGCGAGTGTGTGTGTGGGGGAGTGAGAGCGAGTGTGTGTGTGGAGGGAGTGAGAGCGAGGGTGTGTGTGGAGGGAGTGAGAGCGAGAGAGTGTGTGAGTGGGGGGAGTGATAGCGAGTGTGTGTAGTGTGGGCAGTGCGAGCAAGAGAGTGTGTGGGGGGGCAGTGAGAGCGAGAATGTGCATGTGGGGGGTATTGAGGGTGAGACTGCTTGTGCTGGGGGAGCGAGTGTGTGTGTGTGTGGGGGGAGTGATAGCGAGTGTGTGTGTGGGGGGAGTGAGAGCGAGTGTGTGTGTGTGGGGGGGAGTGAGGGCAAGAGTGTGGGTAGTGAGGAGTGAGAGCGAGTATGTGTGTGTGGGGGGTAGTGAGGGCAAGAGTGTGGGTGGTGGGGAGTGAGAGTGAGTGTGTGACTAGGGTGAGTGAGAGCGAGTGTGGTTGTGGGGGGAGTGAGAGTGTGAGTGTGGGGGGAGTGCGAGCGAGTGTGTGTGGTTAGAGTGCGAGCGAGTGTGTGTGGTTAGAGTGCGAGTGAGTGTGTGTGGGGGGAGTGAGAGCGAGTGTGAGTGTGGGGGGAGTGAGAGCGAGTGTGAGTGTGGGGGGAGTGAGAGCGAGTGTGAGTGTGGGGGGAGTGAGAGCGAGTGTTGAGTGTGGGGGGAGTGAGAGCGAGTGTGTTTGTGGGGGGAGTGAGAGCGAGTGTGAGTGTGGGGGGAGTGAGTGAGTGTGGGGGGAGTGAGAGCGAGTGTGAGTGTGGGGGGAGTGAGAGCGAGTGTGTGTGAGGGGGGAGTGAGATCGAGTGTGTGTGAGGGGAGTGAGAGCGAGTGTGAGTGTGGGGGGAGTGAGAGCGAGTGTGAGTGTGGGGGGAGTGAGATCGGGAGTGGGCGTGTGTGTGGCAGGAGTGAGAGCGAGTGTGAGTGTGGGGGGAGTGAGAGCGAGTGTGAGTGTGGGGGGAGTGAGAGCGAGTGTGAGTGTGGGGGGGAGTGAGAGCGAGTGTGAGTGTGGGGGGAGTGAGAGCGAGTGTGAGTGTGGGGGGAGTGAGAGCGAGTGTGAGTGTGGGGGGAGTGAGAGCGAGTGTGAGTGTGGGGGGAGTGAGAGCGAGTGTGAGTGTGGGGGGAGTGAGAGCGAGTGTGAGTGTGGGGGGAGTGAGAGCGAGTGTGAGTGTGGGGGGAGTGAGAGCGAGTGTGAGTGTGGGGGGAGTGAGTGAGTGTGTGGGGAATGAGAGTGAGTGTGTGTGTGTGTGTGTGTGAGTGGGGGGAGTGAGAGCGAGAGA
Source organism: Isurus oxyrinchus (assembly GCA_026770705.1). NCBI lineage: Eukaryota > Metazoa > Chordata > Chondrichthyes > Lamniformes > Lamnidae > Isurus > Isurus oxyrinchus. Next base: position 20,411 of record JANJGN010003327.1, read on the forward strand.
GTGTGTGAGTGGGGGGAGTGATAGCGAGTGTGTGTAGTGTGGGCAGTGCGAGCAAGAGAGTGTGTGGGGGGGCAGTGAGAGCGAGAATGTGCATGTGGGGGGTATTGAGGGTGAGACTGCTTGTGCTGGGGGAGCGAGTGTGTGTGTGTGTGGGGGGGAGTGATAGCGAGTGTGTGTGTGGGGGGAGTGAGAGCGAGTGTGTGTGTGAGTGGGGGGAGTGATAGCGAGTGTGTGTGTGTGGGGGGGAGTGAGGACAAGAGTGTGGGTAGTGAGGAGTGAGAGCGAGTATGTGTGTGCGGGGGGTAGTGAGGGCAAGAGTGTGGGTGGTGGGGAGTGAGAGTGAGTGTGTGACTAGGGTGAGTGAGAGCGAATGTGGTTGTGGGGGGAGTGAGAGTGTGAGTGTGGGGGGAGTGCGAGCGAGTGTGTGTGGGGGGAGTGAGAGCGAGTGTGAGTGTGGGGGGAGTGAGAGCGAGTGTGAGTGTGGGGGGAGTGAGAGCGAGTGTGAGTGTGGGGGGAGTGAGAGCGAGTGTGAGTGTGGGGGGAGTGAGAGCGAGTGTTGAGTGTGGGGGGAGTGAGAGCGAGTGTGTTTGTGGGGGGAGTGAGAGCGAGTGTGAGTGCGGGGGGAGTGAGAGCGAGTGTGAGTGTGGGGGGAGTGAGAGCGAGTGTGAGTGTGGGGGGAGTGAGAGCGAGTGTGTGTGAGGGGGGAGTGAGATCGAGTGTGTGTGAGGGGAGTGAGAGCGAGTGTGAGTGTGAGGGGAGTGAGAGCGAGTGTGAGTGTGGGGGGAGTGAGAGCGAGTGTGAGTGTGGGGGGAGTGAGATCGAGAGTGGGTGTGTGTGTGGCAGGAGTGAGAGCGAGTGTGAGTGTGGGGGGAGTGAGAGCGAGTGTGAGTGTGGGGGGAGTGAGAGCGAGTGTGAGTGTGGGGGGAGTGAGAGCGAGTGTGAGTGTGGGGGGAGTGAGAGCGAGTGTGAGTGTGGGGGGAGTGAGAGCGAGTGTGAGTGTGGGGGGAGTGAGAGCGAGTGTGAGTGTGGGGGGAGTGAGAGCGAGTGTGAGTGTGGGGGGAGTGAGAGCGAGTGTGAGTGTGGGGGGAGTGAGTGAGTGTGTGGGGAATGGGAGTGAGTGTGTGTGTGTGTGTGTGTGTGAGTGGGGGGGAGTGAGAGCGAGTGTGTGTGTGTGTGGGGGTGGAGTGAGAGCGAGAGTGTGTGTGTTGGGGGGAGTGAGCGAGTGTGAGTGTGGGGGGAGTGAGAGCAAGTGTGTGTGTGTGGAGGGGGAAGTGAGAGCGAGTGTGTGTGCGGGGGGAGTGAGAGCGAGTGTGTGTGTGAGGGGACTGAGAATAGTGAGAGTGGGGTGGAGGGAGAGCGAGTGTGTGCGTGCGGGAGGGAGCGCGAGAGTGTGTGTAGAGGGGAAGTGAGAGTGAGTGTGTGTGTGTGGCAGGAGTGAAAGCGAGTATGTGTGTGGGGGGGGAGTGAGCGAGAGTGTGTGTGTGGGATGAGTGAGAGCGAGTGAGTGTGTGTGGGATGAGTGAGAGCGAGTGTGTGTGTGGGGGAGGGAGCGTTAGAGTGTGTGTAGAGGGGGAAGTGAGAGCAAGTGTGTGTGGCAGGAGTGAAAGCGAGTGTGTGTGTGAGGGGGAGTGAGCGAGAGTGTGTGTGTGTGGGGGGGGGTGAGAGCAAATGTATGTGTGGGGGGGAGTGAGAGCGAGTGTTTGTGTGTGTGTGTGGCAGGAGTGAAAGCGAGTGTGTGTGTGTAGGGGGGAGTGAGAGCGTGTGTGTGTGTGTGTGTGTGTGTGTGTGTGGGGGGGGAGAGTGTGTGTGTGTGTGTGTTGGGGGAAGTGAGAGCGAGATTGTGTGTGTGGGAGCAGTGAGAGCGAGAGTGTGTGTGTCGAGGAAAATGAGGGCGAGAGTGTTTGTGCGGGGGGAGTGAGGGTGAGAGTGTGTGGGGAGTGAGAGCGAGAGTTTGCGGGGGGATTGAGGGTGAATGTGTGCGGGGTGTGAGAGCGAGAGTGTGTGTGTGGGGGGGAGTGAGAATGAGTGTGGGGGGGAGTGAGAGCGAGTGTGTGTGTGGGGGGGAGTGAGAGCGAGTGTGTGTGTGTGGGGGAGTGAGAGCGAGTGTGTGTTGGGGAGAGTGAGAGTGGGAGTGTGTGTGTTGGAGGGGAGTGAGAGCGAGAGTGTGTGTGTGTCGAGGGGCAGTGAGAGCGAGAGTGTGTGTGGTGGGGAGTGAGAGCAAGTGTGTGTGTGTTGGTGGGGGAGTGAGAGCGAGAGTGTGTGTGTTGGTGGGGGAGTGAGAGCGAGAGTGTGTGTGTTGGTGGGGGAGTGAGAGCGAGAGTGTGTGTGTTGGGGGGAGTGAGCGAGTGTGTGTGTTGGGGGGAGTGAGAGCAAGAGTGTGTGTTGGTGGGGAGTGAGAGCGAGAGTGTGTGTGTGGGGGAGTGAGAGCGAGTGTGTGTGTGGGGGAGTGAGAGCGAGTGTGTGTTGGGGAGAGTGAGAGTGGGAGTGTGTGTGTTGGAGGGGAGTGAGAGCGAGAGTGTGTGTGTGTCGGGGGGCAGTGAGAGCGAGAGTGTGTGTGGTGGGGAGTGAGAGCGAGAGTGTGTGTGTTGGTGGGGGAGTGAGAGCGAGAGTGTGTGTGTTGGGGGGAGTGAGCGAGTGTGTGTGTTGGGGGGAGTTAGAGCAAGAGTGTGAGTTGGTGGGGAGTGAGAGCGAGAGTGTGTGTGTGTATAGGGGGGAGTGAGAGCAACAGTGTGTGTTGGGGGGGGGAGTGAGTGCGAGTGTGTTTGTGGGGATTTAGGGTGAGTGTGTGTGTGTTGGGGAGTGAGAGCGAGAGTGTGTGTGTGGGGGTAGTGAGAGCGAGTGTGTGTGTGGGAGAAGTGAGAGCGAGTGTGTGTGTTGGGGGAGTGAGAGCGAGTGTGTTTGTGGGGATTTAGGGTGAGTGTGTGTGGGAGGGATTGAGGGTGAGAGTGCTTGTGCGGGGGCATTGAGAGCGAGTGTGTGTGTGTGTTGGGGGGGAGTGAGAGCGAGAGTGTGTGGAGGGGTGAGTGAGAGCGAGTGTGTGTGCGAGGAGGGAGTGCGAGTGTGTGTGTGCGAGAAGTGAGTGCGCGTGTGTGTGTGGGGGGGGAGAGCAAGTGTGTGTGGAGGGGGGAGTGAGAGCGAGTGTGTGTGTCGGGGGGAGTGAGAGCGAGTGTGTGTGTGCGAGGAGTGAGTGCGAGTGTGTGGGGGGGAGTGAGAGCGAGTGTGTGTGGAGGGGGGAGTGAGAGCGAGAGTGTGTGTGGGGGGAGTGAGAGCGAGTGTGTGTGCGAGGAGTGAGTGCGAGTGTGTGTGTGGAGGGGGAGTGAGAGCGAGTGTGAGTGTGGGGGGAGTGAGAGCGAGTGTGAGTGTGGGGGGAGTGAGAGCGAGTGTGAGTGTGGGGGGAGTGAGAGCGAGTGTGAGTGTGGGGGGAGTGAGAGCGAGTGTGAGTGTGGGGGGAGTGAGAGCGAGTGTGAGTGTGGGGGGAGTGAGAGCGAGTGTGAGTGCGGGGGGAGTGAGAGCGAGTGTGAGTGCGGGGGGGAGTGAGAGCGAGTGTGAGTGCGGGGGGAGTGAGAGCGAGTGTGAGTGTGGGGGGAGTGAGAGCGAGTGTGAGTGTGGGGGGAGTGAGAGCGAGTGTGAGTGTGGGGGGAGTGAGAGCGAGTGTGTGTGCGAGGAGTGAGTGCGAGTGTGTGTGTGTTGGGGGGTGGAAAGAGCAAGTGTGTGTGGGGGGGGAGTGAGAGCGAGTGTGTGTGTGGAGGGGGGTGTGAGAGCGAGAGTGTGTGTGTGGGGGGAGTGAGAGCGAGAGAGTGTGTGGGGGGAGTGTGAGCGAGATTGTGTGTGGAGGGGGAGTGAGAGCGAGTGTGTGTGTGTGTTGGGGGGGGAGTGAGAGCGAGAGTGTGTGTGTGGGGGTAGTGAGAGCGAGTGTGTGTGTGGGGGGAGTGAGAGCGAGAGAGTGTGTGGGGGGAGTGTGAGCGAGATTGTGTGTGGAGGGGGAGTGAGAGCGAGTGTGAGTGTGGGGGGAGTGAGAGCGAGTGTGAGTGTGGGGGGAGTGAGAGCGAGTGTTGAGTGTGGGGGGAGTGAGAGCGAGTGTGTTTGTGGGGGGAGTGAGAGCGAGTGTGAGTGTGGGGGGAGTGAGAGTGAGTGTGGGGGGAGTGAGAGCGAGTGTGAGTGTGGGGGGAGTGAGAGCGAGTGTGTGTGAGGGGGGAGTGAGATCGAGTGTGTGTGAGGGGAGTGAGAGCGAGTGTGAGTGTGGGGGGAGTGAGAGCGAGTGTGAGTGTGGGGGGAGTGAGATCGGGAGTGGGCGTGTGTGTGGCAGGAGTGAGAGCGAGTGTGAGTGTGGGGGGAGTGAGAGCGAGTGTGAGTGTGGGGGGAGTGAGAGCGAGTGTGAGTGTGGGGGGAGTGAGAGCGAGTGTGAGTGTGGGGGGAGTGAGAGCGAGTGTGAGTGTGGGGGGAGTGAGAGCGAGTGTGAGTGTGGGGGGAGTGAGAGCGAGTGTGAGTGTGGGGGGAGTGAGAGCGAGTGTGAGTGTGGGGGGAGTGAGTGAGTGTGTGGGGAATGAGAGTGAGTGTGTGTGTGTGTGTGTGAGTGGGGGGAGTGAGAGCGAGAGAGTGTGTGAGTGGGGGGAGTGATAGCGAGTGTGTGTAGTGTGGGCAGTGCGAGCAAGAGAGTGTGTGGGGGGGCAGTGAGAGCGAGAATGTGCATGTGGGGGGTATTGAGGGTGAGACTGCTTGTGCTGGGGGAGCGAGTGTGTGTGTGTGTGGGGGGAGTGATAGCGAGTGTGTGTGTGGGGGGAGTGAGAGCGAGTGTGTGTGTGTGTGGGGGGAGTGATAGCGAGTGTGTGTGTGTGGGGGGGAGTGAGGGCAAGAGTGTGGGTAGTGAGGAGTGAGAGCGAGTATGTGTGTGCGGGGGGTAGTGAGGGCAAGAGTGTGGGTGGTGGGGAGTGAGAGTGAGTGTGTGACTAGGGTGAGTGAGAGCGAATGTGGTTGTGGGGGGAGTGAGAGTGTGAGTGTGGGGGGAGTGCGAGCGAGTGTGTGTGGGGGGAGTGAGAGCGAGTGTGAGTGTGGGGGGAGTGAGAGCGAGTGTGAGTGTGGGGGGAGTGAGAGCGAGTGTGAGTGTGGGGGGAGTGAGAGCGAGTGTGAGTGTGGGGGGAGTGAGAGCGAGTGTGAGTGTGGGGGGAGTGAGAGCGAGTGTTGAGTGTGGGGGGAGTGAGAGCGAGTGTGTTTGTGGGGGGAGTGAGAGCGAGTGTGAGTGTGGGGGGAGTGAGAGCGAGTGTGAGTGTGGGGGGAGTGAGAGCGAGTGTGAGTGTGGGGGGAGTGAGAGCGAGTGTGTGTGAGGGGGGAGTGAGATCGAGTGTGTGTGAGGGGAGTGAGAGCGAGTGTGAGTGTGGGGGGAGTGAGAGCGAGTGTGAGTGTGGGGGGAGTGAGATCGAGAGCGGGTGTGTGTGTGGCAGGAGTGAGAGCGAGTGTGAGTGTGGGGGGAGTGAGAGCGAGTGTGAGTGTGGGGGGAGTGAGAGCGAGTGTGAGTGTGGGGGGAGTGAGAGCGAGTGTGAGTGTGGGGGGAGTGAGAGCGAGTGTGAGTGTGGGGGGAGTGAGAGCGAGTGTGAGTGTGGGGGGAGTGAGAGCGAGTGTGAGTGTGGGGGGAGTGAGAGCGAGTGTGAGTGTGGGGGGAGTGAGAGCGAGTGTGAGTGTGGGGGGAGTGAGTGAGTGTGTGGGGAATGGGAGTGAGTGTGTGTGTGTGTGTGTGTGTGTGTGTGTGAGTGGGGGGGAGTGAGAGCGAGTGTGTGTGTGTGGGGGGTGGAGTGAGAGCGAGAGTGTGTGTGTTGGGGGGAGTGAGCGAGTGTGAGTGTGGGGGGAGTGAGAGCAAGTGTGTGTGTGTGGAGGGGGAAGTGAGAGCGAGTGTGTGTGCGGGGGGAGTGAGAGCGAGTGTGTGTGTGAGGGGACTGAGAATAGTGAGAGTGGGGTGGAGGGAGAGCGAGTGTGTGCGTGCGGGAGGGAGCGCGAGAGTGTGTGTAGAGGGGAAGTGAGAGTGAGTGTGTGTGTGTGGCAGGAGTGAAAGCGAGTATGTGTGTGGGGGGGGGAGTGAGCGAGAGTGTGTGTGTGGGATGAGTGAGAGCGAGTGAGTGTGTGTGGGATGAGTGAGAGCGAGTGTGTGTGTGGGGGAGGGAGCGCGAGAGTGTGTGTAGAGGGGGAAGTGAGAGCAAGTGTGTGTGGCAGGAGTGAAAGCGAGTGTGTGTGTGAGGGGGAGTGAGCGAGAGTGTGTGTGTGTGGGGGGGGGTGAGTGAGAGCGAGTGAGTGTGTGGGGGGAGTGAGAGCAAATGTATGTGTGGGGGGGAGTGAGAGCGAGTGTTTGTGTGTGTGTGTGGCAGGAGTGAAAGCGAGTGTGTGTGTGTAGGGGGGAGTGAGAGCGTGTGTGTGTGTGTGTGTGTGGGGGGGGGAGAGTGTGTGTGTGTGTGTGTGTTGGGGGAAGTGAGAGCGAGATTGTGTGTGTGGGAGCAGTGAGAGCGAGAGTGTGTGTGTCGAGGAAAATGAGGGCGAGAGTGTTTGTGCAGGGGGAGTGAGGGTGAGAGTGTGTGGGGAGTGAGAGCGAGAGTTTGCGGGGGGATTGAGGGTGAATGTGTGCGGGGTGTGAGAGCGAGAGTGTGTGTGTGGGGGGGAGTGAGAATGAGTGTGGGGGGGAGTGAGAGCGAGTGTGTGTGTGGGGGGGAGTGAGAGCGAGTGTGTGTGTGTTGGTGGGGGAGTGAGAGCGAGAGTGTGTGTGTTGGGGGGAGTGAGCGAGTGTGTGTGTTGGGGGGAGTGAGAGCAAGAGTGTGTGTTGGTGGGGAGTGAGAGCGAGAGTGTGTGTGGGGGGGAGTGAGAGCGAGTGTGTGTGTGTGGGGGAGTGAGAGCGAGTGTGTGTTGGGGAGAGTGAGAGTGGGAGTGTGTGTGTTGGAGGGGAGTGAGAGCGAGAGTGTGTGTGTGTCGGGGGGCAGTGAGAGCGAGAGTGTGTGTGGTGGGGAGTGAGAGCGAGAGTGTGTGTGTTGGTGGGGGAGTGAGAGCGAGAGTGTGTGTGTTGGGGGGAGTGAGCGAGTGTGTGTGTTGGGGGGAGTTAGAGCAAGAGTGTGAGTTGGTGGGGAGTGAGAGCGAGAGTGTGTGTGTGTATAGGGGGGAGTGAGAGCAACAGTGTGTGTTGGGGGGGGGAGTGAGTGCGAGTGTGTTTGTGGGGATTTAGGGTGAGTGTGTGTGTGGGGGGGGAGTGAGGGTGAGAGTGCTTGTGCGGGGGGAGTGAGAGCGAGAGCGAGAGTGTGTGTGTGTTGGGGAGTGAGAGCGAGAGTGTGTGTGTGGGGGTAGTGAGAGCGAGTGTGTGTGTGGGAGAAGTGAGAGCGAGTGTGTGTGTTGGGGGAGTGAGAGCGAGTGTGTTTGTGGGGATTTAGGGTGAGTGTGTGTGGGAGGGATTGAGGGTGAGAGTGCTTGTGCGGGGGCATTGAGAGCGAGTGTGTGTGTGTGTTGGGGGGGAGTGAGAGCGAGAGTGTGTGGAGGGGTGAGTGAGAGCGAGTGTGTGTGCGAGGAGGGAGTGCGAGTGTGTGTGTGCGAGAAGTGAGTGCGCGTGTGTGTGTGGGGGGGGAGAGCAAGTGTGTGTGGAGGGGGGAGTGAGAGCGAGTGTGTGTGTCGGGGGGGAGTGAGAGCGAGTGTGTGTGTGCGAGGAGTGAGTGCGAGTGTGTGGGGGGGAGTGAGAGCGAGTGTGTGTGGAGGGGGGAGTGAGAGCGAGAGTGTGTGTGGGGGGAGTGAGAGCGAGTGTGTGTGCGAGGAGTGAGTGCGAGTGTGTGTGTGGAGGGGGAGTGAGAGCGAGTGTGAGTGTGGGGGGAGTGAGAGCGAGTGTGAGTGTGGGGGGAGTGAGAGCGAGTGTGAGTGTGGGGGGAGTGAGAGCGAGTGTGAGTGTGGGGGGAGTGAGAGCGAGTGTGAGTGTGGGGGGAGTGAGAGCGAGTGTGAGTGTGGGGGGAGTGAGAGCGAGTGTGAGTGTGGGGGGAGTGAGAGCGAGTGTGAGTGTGGGGGGAGTGAGAGCGAGTGTGAGTGCGGGGGGAGTGAGAGCGAGTGTGAGTGCGGGGGGAGTGAGAGCGAGTGTGAGTGCGGGGGGAGTGAGAGCGACTGTGAGTGCGGGGGGAGTGAGAGCGAGTGTGAGTGTGGGGGGAGTGAGAGCGAGTGTGAGTGTGGGGGGGAGTGAGAGCGAGTGTGAGTGTGGGGGGAGTGAGAGCGAGTGTGAGTGTGGGGGGAGTGAGAGCGAGTGTGTGTGCGAGGAGTGAGTGCGAGTGTGTGTGTGTTGGGGGGTGGAAAGAGCAAGTGTGTGTGGGGGGGGGAGTGAGAGCGAGTGTGTGTGTGGAGGGGGGAGTGAGCGAGAGTGTGTGTGGAGCGGGGTGTGAGAGCGAGAGTGTGTGTGTTGGGGGGAGTGAGAGCGAGAGTGTGTGTGGAGGGGGGTGTGAGAGCGAGAGTGTGTGTGTGGGGGGAGTGAGAGCGAGAGAGTGTGTGGGGGGAGTGTGAGCGATGTGTGTGGAGGGGGAGTGAGAGCGAGTGTGTGTGTGTGTTGGGGGGGGAGTAAGAGCGAGAGTGTGTGTGTGCGGGTAGTGAGAGCGAGTGTGTGTGTGGGGGGAGTGAGAGCGAGAGAGTGTGTGGGGGGAGTGTGAGCGAGATTGTGTGTGGAGGGGGAGTGAGAGCGAGTGTGAGTGTGGGGGGAGTGAGAGCGAGTGTGAGTGTGGGGGGAGTGAGAGCGAGTGTGAGTGTGGGGGGAGTGAGAGCGAGTGTGAGTGTGGGGGGAGTGAGAGCGAGTGTGAGTGTGGGGGGAGTGAGAGCGAGTGTGAGTGTGGGGGGAGTGAGAGCGAGTGTGAGTGTGGGGGGAGTGAGAGCGAGTGTGTGTGTTGGGGGGAGTGAGCGAGTGTGAGTGTGGGGGGAGTGAGAGCAAGTGTGTGTGTGTGGAGGGGGAAGTGAGAGCGAGTGTGTGTGCGGGGGGAGTGAGAGCGAGTGTGTGTGTGAGGGGACTGAGAATAGTGAGAGTGGGGTGGAGGGAGAGCGAGTGTGTGCGTGCGGGAGGGAGCGCGAGAGTGTGTGTAGAGGGGAAGTGAGAGTGAGTGTGTGTGTGTGGCAGGAGTGAAAGCGAGTATGTGTGTGGGGGGGGAGTGAGCGAGAGTGTGTGTGTGGGATGAGTGAGAGCGAGTGAGTGTGTGTGGGATGAGTGAGAGCGAGTGTGTGTGTGGGGGAGGGAGCGCGAGAGTGTGTGTAGAGGGGGAAGTGAGAGCAAGTGTGTGTGGCAGGAGTGAAAGCGAGTGTGTGTGTGAGGGGGAGTGAGCGAGAGTGTGTGTGTGTGGGGGGGGTGAGTGAGAGCGAGTGAGTGTGTGGGGGGAGTGAGAGCAAATGTATGTGTGGGGGGGAGTGAGAGCGAGTGTTTGTGTGTGTGTGTGGCAGGAGTGAAAGCGAGTGTGTGTGTGTAGGGGGGAGTGAGAGCGTGTGTGTGTGTGTGTGTGTGTGTGTGTGGGGGGGGGGAGAGTGTGTGTGTGTGTGTGTTGGGGGAAGTGAGAGCGAGATTGTGTGTGTGGGAGCAGTGAGAGCGAGAGTGTGTGTGTCGAGGAAAATGAGGGCGAGAGTGTTTGTGCAGGGGGAGTGAGGGTGAGAGTGTGTGGGGAGTGAGAGCGAGAGTTTGCGGGGGGATTGAGGGTGAATGTGTGCGGGGTGTGAGAGCGAGAGTGTGTGTGTGGGGGGGAGTGAGATCGAGTGTGTGTGAGGGGAGTGAGAGCGAGTGTGAGTGTGAGGGGAGTGAGAGCGAGTGTGAGTGTGGGGGGAGTGAGAGCGAGTGTGAGTGTGGGGGGAGTGAGATCGAGAGTGGGTGTGTGTGTGGCAGGAGTGAGAGCGAGTGTGAGTGTGGGGGGAGTGAGAGCGAGTGTGAGTGTGGGGGGAGTGAGAGCGAGTGTGAGTGTGGGGGGAGTGAGAGCGAGTGTGAGTGTGGGGGGAGTGAGAGCGAGTGTGAGTGTGGGGGGAGTGAGAGCGAGTGTGAGTGTGGGGGGAGTGAGAGCGAGTGTGAGTGTGGGGGGAGTGAGAGCGAGTGTGAGTGTGGGGGGAGTGAGAGCGAGTGTGAGTGTGGGGGGAGTGAGAGCGAGTGTGAGTGTGGGGGGAGTGAGAGCGAGTGTGAGTGTGGGGGGAGTGAGAGCGAGTGTGAGTGTGGGGGGAGTGAGAGCGAGTGTGAGTGCGGGGGGAGTGAGAGCGAGTGTGAGTGCGGGGGGAGTGAGAGCGAGTGTGAGTGCGGGGGGAGTGAGAGCGACTGTGAGTGCGGGGGGAGTGAGAGCGAGTGTGAGTGTGGGGGGAGTGAGAGCGAGTGTGAGTGTGGGGGGAGTGAGAGCGAGTGTGAGTGTGGGGGGAGTGAGAGCGAGTGTGAGTGTGGGGGGAGTGAGAGCGAGTGTGTGTGCGAGGAGTGAGTGCGAGTGTGTGTGTGTTGGGGGGTGGAAAGAGCAAGTGTGTGTGGGGGGGGAGTGAGAGCGAGTGTGTGTGTGGAGGGGGGAGTGAGCGAGAGTGTGTGTGGAGCGGGGTGTGAGAGCGAGAGTGTGTGTGTTGGGGGGAGTGAGAGCGAGAGTGTGTGTGGAGGGGGGTGTGAGAGCGAGAGTGTGTGTGTGGGGGGAGTGAGAGCGAGAGAGTGTGTGGGGGGAGTGTGAGCGATGTGTGTGGAGGGGGAGTGAGAGCGAGTGTGTGTGTGTGTTGGGGGGGGAGTAAGAGCGAGAGTGTGTGTGTGCGGGTAGTGAGAGCGAGTGTGTGTGTGGGGGGAGTGAGAGCGAGAGAGTGTGTGGGGGGAGTGTGAGCGAGATTGTGTGTGGAGGGGGAGTGAGAGCGAGTGTGAGTGTGGGGGGAGTGAGAGCGAGTGTGAGTGTGGGGGGAGTGAGAGCGAGTGTGAGTGTGGGGGGAGTGAGAGCGAGTGTGAGTGTGGGGGGAGTGAGAGCGAGTGTGAGTGTGGGGGGAGTGAGAGCGAGTGTGAGTGTGGGGGGAGTGAGAGCGAGTGTGAGTGTGGGGGGAGTGAGAGCGAGTGTGAGTGTGGGGGGAGTGAGAGCGAGTGTGTGTGTTGGGGGGAGTGAGCGAGTGTGAGTGTGGGGGGAGTGAGAGCAAGTGTGTGTGTGTGGAGGGGGAAGTGAGAGCGAGTGTGTGCGGGGGGAGTGAGAGCGAGTGTGTGTGTGAGGGGACTGAGAATAGTGAGAGTGGGGTGGAGGGAGAGCGAGTGTGTGCGTGCGGGAGGGAGCGCGAGAGTGTGTGTAGAGGGGAAGTGAGAGTGAGTGTGTGTGTGTGGCAGGAGTGAAAGCGAGTATGTGTGTGGGGGGGGAGTGAGCGAGAGTGTGTGTGTGGGATGAGTGAGAGCGAGTGAGTGTGTGTGGGATGAGTGAGAGCGAGTGTGTGTGTGGGGGAGGGAGCGCGAGAGTGTGTGTAGAGGGGGAAGTGAGAGCAAGTGTGTGTGGCAGGAGTGAAAGCGAGTGTGTGTGTGAGGGGGAGTGAGCGAGAGTGTGTGTGTGTGGGGGGGGTGAGTGAGAGCGAGTGAGTGTGTGGGGGGAGTGAGAGCAAATGTATGTGTGGGGGGGAGTGAGAGCGAGTGTTTGTGTGTGTGTGTGGCAGGAGTGAAAGCGAGTGTGTGTGTGTAGGGGGGAGTGAGAGCGTGTGTGTGTGTGTGTGTGTGTGTGTGTGTGGGGGGGGGAGAGTGTGTGTGTGTGTGTGTTGGGGGAAGTGAGAGCGAGATTGTGTGTGTGGGAGCAGTGAGAGCGAGAGTGTGTGTGTCGAGGAAAATGAGGGCGAGAGTGTTTGTGCAGGGGGAGTGAGGGTGAGAGTGTGTGGGGAGTGAGAGCGAGAGTTTGCGGGGGGATTGAGGGTGAATGTGTGCGGGGTGTGAGAGCGAGAGTGTGTGTGTGGGGGGGAGTGAGATCGAGTGTGTGTGAGGGGAGTGAGAGCGAGTGTGAGTGTGAGGGGAGTGAGAGCGAGTGTGAGTGTGGGGGGAGTGAGAGCGAGTGTGAGTGTGGGGGGAGTGAGATCGAGAGTGGGTGTGTGTGTGGCAGGAGTGAGAGCGAGTGTGAGTGTGGGGGGAGTGAGAGCGAGTGTGAGTGTGGGGGGAGTGAGAGCGAGTGTGAGTGTGGGGGGAGTGAGAGCGAGTGTGAGTGTGGGGGGAGTGAGAGCGAGTGTGAGTGTGGGGGGAGTGAGAGCGAGTGTGAGTGTGGGGGGAGTGAGAGCGAGTGTGAGTGTGGGGGGAGTGAGAGCGAGTGTGAGTGTGGGGGGAGTGAGAGCGAGTGTGAGTGTGGGGGGAGTGAGTGAGTGTGTGGGGAATGGGAGTGAGTGTGTGTGTGTGTGTGTGTGTGAGTGGGGGGGAGTGAGAGCGAGTGTGTGTGTGTGTGGGGGTGGAGTGAGAGCGAGAGTGTGTGTGTTGGGGGGAGTGAGCGAGTGTGAGTGTGGGGGGAGTGAGAGCAAGTGTGTGTGTGTGGAGGGGGAAGTGAGAGCGAGTGTGTGTGCGGGGGGAGTGAGAGCGAGTGTGTGTGTGAGGGGACTGAGAATAGTGAGAGTGGGGTGGAGGGAGAGCGAGTGTGTGCGTGCGGGAGGGAGCGCGAGAGTGTGTGTAGAGGGGAAGTGAGAGTGAGTGTGTGTGTGTGGCAGGAGTGAAAGCGAGTATGTGTGTGGGGGGGGAGTGAGCGAGAGTGTGTGTGTGGGATGAGTGAGAGCGAGTGAGTGTGTGTGGGATGAGTGAGAGCGAGTGTGTGTGTGGGGGAGGGAGCGCGAGAGTGTGTGTAGAGGGGGAAGTGAGAGCAAGTGTGTGTGGCAGGAGTGAAAGCGAGTGTGTGTGTGAGGGGGAGTGAGCGAGAGTGTGTGTGTGTGGGGGGGGTGAGTGAGAGCGAGTGAGTGTGTGGGGGGAGTGAGAGCAAATGTATGTGTGGGGGGGAGTGAGAGCGAGTGTTTGTGTGTGTGTGTGGCAGGAGTGAAAGCGAGTGTGTGTGTGTAGGGGGGAGTGAGAGCGTGTGTGTGTGTGTGTGTGTGTGTGTGTGTGTGTGTGTGTGGGGGGGGGGAGAGTGTGTGTGTGTGTGTGTTGGGGGAAGTGAGAGCGAGATTGTGTGTGTGGGAGCAGTGAGAGCGAGAGTGTGTGTGTCGAGGAAAATGAGGACGAGAGTGTTTGTGCGGGGGGAGTGAGGGTGAGAGTGTGTGGGGAGTGAGAGCGAGAGTTTGCGGGGGGATTGAGGGTGAATGTGTGCGGGGTGTGAGAGCGAGAGTGTGTGTGTGGGGGGGAGTGAGAGCGAGTGTGTGTGTGTTGGTGGGGGAGTGAGAGCGAGAGTGTGTGTGTTGGGGGGAGTGAGCGAGTGTGTGTGTTGGGGGGAGTGAGAGCAAGAGTGTGTGTTGGTGGGGAGTGAGAGCGAGAGTGTGTGTGGGGGGGAGTGAGAGCGAGTGTGTGTGTGTGGGGGAGTGAGAGCGAGTGTGTGTTGGGGAGAGTGAGAGTGGGAGTGTGTGTGTTGGAGGGGAGTGAGAGCGAGAGTGTGTGTGTGTCGGGGGGCAGTGAGAGCGAGAGTGTGTGTGGTGGGGAGTGAGAGCGAGAGTGTGTGTGTTGGTGGGGGAGTGAGAGCGAGAGTGTGTGTGTTGGGGGGAGTGAGCGAGTGTGTGTGTTGGGGGGAGTTAGAGCAAGAGTGTGAGTTGGTGGGGAGTGAGAGCGAGAGTGTGTGTGTGTATAGGGGGGAGTGAGAGCAACAGTGTGTGTTGGGGGGGGGAGTGAGTGCGAGTGTGTTTGTGGGGATTTAGGGTGAGTGTGTGTGTGGGGGGGGAGTGAGGGTGAGAGTGCTTGTGCGGGGGGAGTGAGAGCGAGAGCGAGAGTGTGTGTGTGTTGGGGAGTGAGAGCGAGAGTGTGTGTGTGGGGGGTAGTGAGAGCGAGTGTGTGTGTGGGAGAAGTGAGAGCGAGTGTGTGTGTTGGGGGAGTGAGAGCGAGTGTGTTTGTGGGGATTTAGGGTGAGTGTGTGTGGGAGGGATTGAGGGTGAGAGTGCTTGTGCGGGGGCATTGAGAGCGAGTGTGTGTGTGTGTTGGGGGGGAGTGAGAGCGAGAGTGTGTGGAGGGGTGAGTGAGAGCGAGTGTGTGTGCGAGGAGGGAGTGCGAGTGTGTGTGTGCGAGAAGTGAGTGCGCGTGTGTGTGTGTGGGGGGGGAGAGCAAGTGTGTGTGGAGGGGGGAGTGAGAGCGAGTGTGTGTGTCGGGGGGGAGTGAGAGCGAGTGTGTGTGTGCGAGGAGTGAGTGCGAGTGTGTGGGGGGGAGTGAGAGCGAGTGTGTGTGGAGGGGGGAGTGAGAGCGAGAGTGTGTGTGGGGGGAGTGAGAGCGAGTGTGTGTGCGAGGAGTGAGTGCGAGTGTGTGTGTGGAGGGGGAGTGAGAGCGAGTGTGAGTGTGGGGGGAGTGAGAGCGAGTGTGAGTGTGGGGGGAGTGAGAGCGAGTGTGAGTGTGGGGGGAGTGAGAGCGAGTGTGAGTGTGGGGGGAGTGAGAGCGAGTGTGAGTGTGGGGGGAGTGAGAGCGAGTGTGAGTGTGGGGGGAGTGAGAGCGAGTGTGAGTGTGGGGGGAGTGAGAGCGAGTGTGAGTGCGGGGGGAGTGAGAGCGAGTGTGAGTGCGGGGGGAGTGAGAGCGACTGTGAGTGCGGGGGGAGTGAGAGCGAGTGTGAGTGTGGGGGGAGTGAGAGCGAGTGTGAGTGTGGGGGGAGTGAGAGCGAGTGTGAGTGTGGGGGGAGTGAGAGCGAGTGTGAGTGTGGGGGGAGTGAGAGCGAGTGTGTGTGCGAGGAGTGAGTGCGAGTGTGTGTGTGTTGGGGGGTGGAAAGAGCAAGTGTGTGTGGGGGGGGAGTGAGAGCGAGTGTGTGTGTGGAGGGGGGAGTGAGCGAGAGTGTGTGTGGAGCGGGGTGTGAGAGCGAGAGTGTGTGTGTTGGGGGGAGTGAGAGCGAGAGTGTGTGTGGAGGGGGGTGTGAGAGCGAGAGTGTGTGTGTGGGGGGAGTGAGAGCGAGAGAGTGTGTGGGGGGAGTGTGAGCGATGTGTGTGGAGGGGGAGTGAGAGCGAGTGTGTGTGTGTGTTGGGGGGGGAGTAAGAGCGAGAGTGTGTGTGTGGGGGTAGTGAGAGCGAGTGTGTGTGTGGGGGGAGTGAGAGCGAGAGAGTGTGTGGGGGGAGTGTGAGCGAGATTGTGTGTGGAGGGGGAGTGAGAGCGAGTGTGAGTGTGGGGGGAGTGAGAGCGAGTGTGAGTGTGGGGGGAGTGAGAGCGAGTGTGAGTGTGGGGGGAGTGAGAGCGAGTGTGAGTGTGGGGGGAGTGAGAGCGAGTGTGAGTGTGGGGGGAGTGAGAGCGAGTGTGAGTGTGGGGGGAGTGAGAGCGAGTGTGAGTGTGGGGGGAGTGAGAGCGAGTGTGAGTGTGGGGGGAGTGAGAGCGAGTGTGAGTGTGGGGGGAGTGAGAGCGAGTGTGAGTGTGGGGGGAGTGAGAGCGAGTGTGAGTGTGGGGGGAGTGAGAGCGAGTGTGAGTGTGGGGGGAGTGAGTGAGTGTGTGGAGAATGAGAGTGAGTGTGTGTGTGTGTGAGTGGGGGGAGTGAGAGCGAGTGTGTGTGTGTGAGTGGGGGGAGTGAGAGCGAGTGTGTGTGTGTGTGAGTGGGGGGAGTGAGAGCGAGTGTGTGTGTGTGGCAGGAGTGAGAGCAAGTGTGTGTGTGTGGCGGGAGTGAGAGCGAGAGTGTGTGCGCGGCAGGAGTGAGAGCGAGTGTTTGTGTGTGAGGGGAGTGAGAGCGAGTGTGAGTGTGTTGGGGGGAGTGAGCGAGTGTGAGTGTGGGGGGGAGTGAGAGCGAGTGTGTGTGTGTGGAGGGGGGAGTGAGAGCGAGTGTGTGTGCGGGGGGAGTGAGAGCGAGTGTGTGTGTGAGGGGACTGAGAATAGTGAGAGTGGGGTGGAGGGAGAGCGAGTGTGTGTGTGTGGGAGGGAGCGCGAGAGTGTGTGTAGAGGGGAAGTGAGAGTGAGTGTGTGTGTGTGGCAGGAGTGAAAGCGAGTGTGTGTGAGGGGGAGTGAGCGAGAGTGTGTGTGTCGGGGAAATGAGGGTGAGAGTGTTTGTGCGGGGGGAGTGAGGATGAGAGTGTCTGTGTGGGGAGTGAGAGCGAGAGTTTGCGGGGGGATTGAGGGTGAGAGTGTGCGGGGTGTGAGAGCGAGAGTGTGTGTGTGGGGGGGAGTGAGAACGAGTGTAGGGGGGAGTGAGAGCGAGTGTGTGTGGGGGGAGTGAGAGCGAGTGTGTGTGTGTGGGGGAGTGAGAGCGAGTGTGTGTGGGGGGGAGTGAGAGTGGGAGTGTGTGTGTTGGAGGGGAGTGAGAGCGAGAGTGTGTGTGTGTCGGGGGGAAGTGAGAGCGAGTGTGAGTGTGGGGGGAGTGAGAGCGAGTGTGAGTGTGGGGGGAGTGAGAGCGAGTGTGAGTGTGGGGGGAGTGAGAGCGAGTGTGAGTGTGGGGGGAGTGAGAGCGAGTGTGAGTGTGGGGGGAGTGAGAGCGAGTGTGAGTGTGGGGGGAGTGAGAGCGAGTGTGAGTGTGTGTGGGGAGTGAGAGCGAGTGTGAGTGTGTGTGGGGGAGAGTGAGAGCGAGTGTGAGTGTGTGTGGGGGAGAGTGAGAGCGAGTGTGAGTGTGGGGGGAGTGATAGCGAGTGTGAGTGTGGGGGGAGTGAGAGCGAGTGTGAGTGTGGGGGGAGTGAGAGCGAGTGTGAGTGTGGGGGGTGTGAGAGCGAGTGTGAGTGTGGGGGGAGTGAGAGCGAGTGAGAGTGTGGGGGGTGTGAGAGCGAGTATGAGTGTGGGGGGAGTGAGAGCGAGAGAGTGTGTGTGGGGGGAGTGAGAGCGAGAGAGTGTGTGTGGGGGGAGTGAGAGCAAGTGTGTGTGTGGGGGGAGTGAGAGCGAGAGTGTGTGTGGAGGGGGGAGTGAGAGCGAGTGTGTGTTGGGGGGAGTGAGAGCAAGTGTGTGTGTGGGGGGGAGGAGTGAGAGCGAGATTGTGTGTGGAGGGGGGAGTGAGAGCGAGTGTGTGTGCGGGGGGAGTGAGAGCGAGTGTGTGTGTGAGGGGATTGAGAATAGTGAGAGTGGGGGGGAGGGAGAGCGAGTGTGTGTGTGTGGCAGGAGTGAAAGCGACTGTGTGTGTGTGGGGGGGAGTGAGCGAGAGTGTGTGTGTGTGTGGGGTGAGTGAGAGCGAGTGAGTGTGTGTGGGAGGGAGCGCGAGAGTGTGTGTAGAGGGGGAAGTGAGAGCGAGTGTGTGTGGCAGGAGTGAAAGTGAGTGTGTGTTTGTGGGGGGAGTGAGAGCGAGTGAGTGTGTGTGGGGGGAGTGAGAGCGAGTGAGTGTGTGTAGAGGGGGAAGTGAGAGCGAGTGTGTGACAGGAGTGAAAGTGAGTGTGTGTGTGAGGGGG
This sequence comes from Isurus oxyrinchus, assembly GCA_026770705.1. Taxonomy (NCBI): domain Eukaryota; kingdom Metazoa; phylum Chordata; class Chondrichthyes; order Lamniformes; family Lamnidae; genus Isurus; species Isurus oxyrinchus. The sequence continues at coordinate 37,778 of JANJGN010003327.1, forward strand.
AGTGAGCGAGAGTGTGTGTGGGTGGGGGGTGAGTGAGAGCGAGTGAGTGTGTGTGGGGGGAGTGAGTGCAAATGTATGTGTGGGGGGAGTGAGAGCGAGTGTTTGTGTGTGTGTGTGGCAGGAGTGAAAGCGAGTGTGTGTGTGTAGGGCGGAGTGAGAGCGTGTGTGTGTGTCGGGGGGGAGAGTGTGTGTGTGTGTGTGTGTGTTGGGGGAGTGAGAGCGAGATTGTGTGTGTGGGAGCAGTGAGAGCGAGAGTGTGTGTGTCGGGGGAAATGAGGGTGAGTGTGTTTGTGCGGGGGGAGTGAGGGTGAGAGTGTCTGTGTGGGGAGTGAGAGCGAGAGTTTGCGGGGGGATTGAGGGTGAGAGTGTGCGGGGTGAGTGAGAGCGAGAGTGTGTGTGGGGGGGGAGTGAGAACGAGTGTGTGTGGGGGGGAGTGAGAGTGAGAGCGGGAGTGTGTGTGTGAGGTGGAGTGAGAGCGAGTGTGTGTGTGAGGGGGAGTGAGAGCGAGAGTGTGTGTGTTGGAGCAGGGAGTGAGAGCGAGAGTGTGTGTGGTGGGGAGCGAGTGAGAACGAGAGTGTGTGTGGGGGGAGTGAGCGAGTGTGTGTGGGGGGAGTGAGCGAGTGTGTGTGTGTGGGGGAGTGAGAGCGAGTGTGTGTGTGGGGGGAGTGAGAGCGAGTGTGTGTGGGGGGGAGTGAGAGTGAGAGCGGGAGTGTGTGTGAGAGGGGGAGTGAGAGCGAGAGTGTGTGTGGTGGGGAGGGAGTGAGAACGAGAATGTGTGTGGGGGGAGTGAGCGAGTGTGTGTGGGGGGAGTGAGCGAGTGTGTGTGGGGGGAGTGAGCGAGTGTGTGTGTGTGGGGGAGTGAGAGCGAGAGTGTGTGTGTGGGGGGAGTGAGCGAGTGTGTGTGTGTGGGGGGAGTGAGAGCGAGTGTGTGTGGGGGGAGTGAGAGCGAGTGTGAGTGTGGGGGGAGTGAGAGCGAGTGTTGAGTGTGGGGGGAGTGAGAGCGAGTGTGTTTGTGGGGGGAGTGAGAGCGAGTGTGAGTGTGGGGGGAGTGAGAGCGAGTGTGAGTGTGGGGGGAGTGAGAGCGAGTGTGAGTGTGGGGGGAGTGAGAGCGAGTGTGTGTGAGGGGGGAGTGAGATCGAGTGTGTGTGAGGGGAGTGAGAGCGAGTGTGAGTGTGGGGGGAGTGAGAGCGAGTGTGAGTGTGGGGGGAGTGAGATCGAGAGCGGGTGTGTGTGTGGCAGGAGTGAGAGCGAGTGTGAGTGTGGGGGGAGTGAGAGCGAGTGTGAGTGTGGGGGGAGTGAGAGCGAGTGTGAGTGTGGGGGGAGTGAGAGCGAGTGTGAGTGTGGGGGGAGTGAGAGCGAGTGTGAGTGTGGGGGGAGTGAGAGCGAGTGTGAGTGTGGGGGGAGTGAGAGCGAGTGTGAGTGTGGGGGGAGTGAGAGCGAGTGTGAGTGTGGGGGGAGTGAGAGCGAGTGTGAGTGTGGGGGGAGTGAGTGAGTGTGTGGGGAATGGGAGTGAGTGTGTGTGTGTGTGTGTGTGTGTGTGTGTGAGTGGGGGGGAGTGAGAGCGAGTGTGTGTGTGTGGGGGGTGGAGTGAGAGCGAGAGTGTGTGTGTTGGGGGGAGTGAGCGAGTGTGAGTGTGGGGGGAGTGAGAGCAAGTGTGTGTGTGTGGAGGGGGAAGTGAGAGCGAGTGTGTGTGCGGGGGGAGTGAGAGCGAGTGTGTGTGTGAGGGGACTGAGAATAGTGAGAGTGGGGTGGAGGGAGAGCGAGTGTGTGCGTGCGGGAGGGAGCGCGAGAGTGTGTGTAGAGGGGAAGTGAGAGTGAGTGTGTGTGTGTGGCAGGAGTGAAAGCGAGTATGTGTGTGGGGGGGGAGTGAGCGAGAGTGTGTGTGTGGGATGAGTGAGAGCGAGTGAGTGTGTGTGGGATGAGTGAGAGCGAGTGTGTGTGTGGGGGAGGGAGCGCGAGAGTGTGTGTAGAGGGGGAAGTGAGAGCAAGTGTGTGTGGCAGGAGTGAAAGCGAGTGTGTGTGTGAGGGGGAGTGAGCGAGAGTGTGTGTGTGTGGGGGGGGTGAGTGAGAGCGAGTGAGTGTGTGGGGGGAGTGAGAGCAAATGTATGTGTGGGGGGGAGTGAGAGCGAGTGTTTGTGTGTGTGTGTGGCAGGAGTGAAAGCGAGTGTGTGTGTGTAGGGGGGAGTGAGAGCGTGTGTGTGTGTGTGTGTGTGTGTGTGTGGGGGGGGGAGAGTGTGTGTGTGTGTGTGTTGGGGGAAGTGAGAGCGAGATTGTGTGTGTGGGAGCAGTGAGAGCGAGAGTGTGTGTGTCGAGGAAAATGAGGGCGAGAGTGTTTGTGCAGGGGGAGTGAGGGTGAGAGTGTGTGGGGAGTGAGAGCGAGAGTTTGCGGGGGGATTGAGGGTGAATGTGTGCGGGGTGTGAGAGCGAGAGTGTGTGTGTGGGGGGGAGTGAGAATGAGTGTGGGGGGGAGTGAGAGCGAGTGTGTGTGTGGGGGGGAGTGAGAGCGAGTGTGTGTGTGTTGGTGGGGGAGTGAGAGCGAGAGTGTGTGTGTTGGGGGGAGTGAGCGAGTGTGTGTGTTGGGGGGAGTGAGAGCAAGAGTGTGTGTTGGTGGGGAGTGAGAGCGAGAGTGTGTGTGGGGGGGAGTGAGAGCGAGTGTGTGTGTGTGGGGGAGTGAGAGCGAGTGTGTGTTGGGGAGAGTGAGAGTGGGAGTGTGTGTGTTGGAGGGGAGTGAGAGCGAGAGTGTGTGTGTGTCGGGGGGCAGTGAGAGCGAGAGTGTGTGTGGTGGGGAGTGAGAGCGAGAGTGTGTGTGTTGGTGGGGGAGTGAGAGCGAGAGTGTGTGTGTTGGGGGGAGTGAGCGAGTGTGTGTGTTGGGGGGAGTTAGAGCAAGAGTGTGAGTTGGTGGGGAGTGAGAGCGAGAGTGTGTGTGTGTATAGGGGGGAGTGAGAGCAACAGTGTGTGTTGGGGGGGGAGTGAGTGCGAGTGTGTTTGTGGGGATTTAGGGTGAGTGTGTGTGTGGGGGGGGAGTGAGGGTGAGAGTGCTTGTGCGGGGGGAGTGAGAGCGAGAGCGAGAGTGTGTGTGTGTTGGGGAGTGAGAGCGAGAGTGTGTGTGTGGGGGTAGTGAGAGCGAGTGTGTGTGTGGGAGAAGTGAGAGCGAGTGTGTGTGTTGGGGGAGTGAGAGCGAGTGTGTTTGTGGGGATTTAGGGTGAGTGTGTGTGGGAGGGATTGAGGGTGAGAGTGCTTGTGCGGGGGCATTGAGAGCGAGTGTGTGTGTGTGTTGGGGGGGAGTGAGAGCGAGAGTGTGTGGAGGGGTGAGTGAGAGCGAGTGTGTGTGCGAGGAGGGAGTGCGAGTGTGTGTGTGCGAGAAGTGAGTGCGCGTGTGTGTGTGGGGGGGGAGAGCAAGTGTGTGTGGAGGGGGGAGTGAGAGCGAGTGTGTGTGTCGGGGGGGAGTGAGAGCGAGTGTGTGTGTGCGAGGAGTGAGTGCGAGTGTGTGGGGGGGAGTGAGAGCGAGTGTGTGTGGAGGGGGGAGTGAGAGCGAGAGTGTGTGTGGGGGGAGTGAGAGCGAGTGTGTGTGCGAGGAGTGAGTGCGAGTGTGTGTGTGGAGGGGGAGTGAGAGCGAGTGTGAGTGTGGGGGGAGTGAGAGCGAGTGTGAGTGTGGGGGGAGTGAGAGCGAGTGTGAGTGTGGGGGGAGTGAGAGCGAGTGTGAGTGTGGGGGGAGTGAGAGCGAGTGTGAGTGTGGGGGGAGTGAGAGCGAGTGTGAGTGTGGGGGGAGTGAGAGCGAGTGTGAGTGTGGGGGGAGTGAGAGCGAGTGTGAGTGTGGGGGGAGTGAGAGCGAGTGTGAGTGCGGGGGGAGTGAGAGCGAGTGTGAGTGCGGGGGGAGTGAGAGCGAGTGTGAGTGCGGGGGGAGTGAGAGCGACTGTGAGTGCGGGGGGAGTGAGAGCGAGTGTGAGTGTGGGGGGAGTGAGAGCGAGTGTGAGTGTGGGGGGAGTGAGAGCGAGTGTGAGTGTGGGGGGAGTGAGAGCGAGTGTGAGTGTGGGGGGAGTGAGAGCGAGTGTGTGTGCGAGGAGTGAGTGCGAGTGTGTGTGTGTTGGGGGGTGGAAAGAGCAAGTGTGTGTGGGGGGGGAGTGAGAGCGAGTGTGTGTGTGGAGGGGGGAGTGAGCGAGAGTGTGTGTGGAGCGGGGTGTGAGAGCGAGAGTGTGTGTGTTGGGGGGAGTGAGAGCGAGAGTGTGTGTGGAGGGGGGTGTGAGAGCGAGAGTGTGTGTGTGGGGGGAGTGAGAGCGAGAGAGTGTGTGGGGGGAGTGTGAGCGATGTGTGTGGAGGGGGAGTGAGAGCGAGTGTGTGTGTGTGTTGGGGGGGGAGTAAGAGCGAGAGTGTGTGTGTGCGGGTAGTGAGAGCGAGTGTGTGTGTGGGGGGAGTGAGAGCGAGAGAGTGTGTGGGGGGAGTGTGAGCGAGATTGTGTGTGGAGGGGGAGTGAGAGCGAGTGTGAGTGTGGGGGGAGTGAGAGCGAGTGTGAGTGTGGGGGGAGTGAGAGCGAGTGTGAGTGTGGGGGGAGTGAGAGCGAGTGTGAGTGTGGGGGGAGTGAGAGCGAGTGTGAGTGTGGGGGGAGTGAGAGCGAGTGTGAGTGTGGGGGGAGTGAGAGCAAGTGTGAGTGTGGGGGGAGTGAGAGCGAGTGTGTGTGTTGGGGGGAGTGAGCGAGTGTGAGTGTGGGGGGAGTGAGAGCAAGTGTGTGTGTGTGGAGGGGGAAGTGAGAGCGAGTGTGTGTGCGGGGGGAGTGAGAGCGAGTGTGTGTGTGAGGGGACTGAGAATAGTGAGAGTGGGGTGGAGGGAGAGCGAGTGTGTGCGTGCGGGAGGGAGCGCGAGAGTGTGTGTAGAGGGGAAGTGAGAGTGAGTGTGTGTGTGTGGCAGGAGTGAAAGCGAGTATGTGTGTGGGGGGGGAGTGAGCGAGAGTGTGTGTGTGGGATGAGTGAGAGCGAGTGAGTGTGGTGTGGGATGAGTGAGAGCGAGTGTGTGTGTGGGGGAGGGAGCGCGAGAGTGTGTGTAGAGGGGGAAGTGAGAGCAAGTGTGTGTGGCAGGAGTGAAAGCGAGTGTGTGTGTGAGGGGGAGTGAGCGAGAGTGTGTGTGTGTGGGGGGGGTGAGTGAGAGCGAGTGAGTGTGTGGGGGGAGTGAGAGCAAATGTATGTGTGGGGGGGAGTGAGAGCGAGTGTTTGTGTGTGTGTGTGGCAGGAGTGAAAGCGAGTGTGTGTGTGTAGGGGGGAGTGAGAGCGTGTGTGTGTGTGTGTGTGTGTGTGTGTGTGTGTGTGTGTGTGTGTGGGGGGGGGGAGAGTGTGTGTGTGTGTGTGTTGGGGGAAGTGAGAGCGAGATTGTGTGTGTGGGAGCAGTGAGAGCGAGAGTGTGTGTGTCGAGGAAAATGAGGACGAGAGTGTTTGTGCGGGGGGAGTGAGGGTGAGAGTGTGTGGGGAGTGAGAGCGAGAGTTTGCGGGGGGATTGAGGGTGAATGTGTGCGGGGTGTGAGAGCGAGAGTGTGTGTGTGGGGGGGAGTGAGAGCGAGTGTGTGTGTGGGGGGGAGTGAGAGCGAGTGTGTGTGTGTTGGTGGGGGAGTGAGAGCGAGAGTGTGTGTGTTGGGGGGAGTGAGCGAGTGTGTGTGTTGGGGGGAGTGAGAGCAAGAGTGTGTGTTGGTGGGAGTGAGAGCGAGAGTGTGTGTGGGGGGCGAGTGAGAGCGAGTGTGTGTGTGTGGGGGAGTGAGAGCGAGTGTGTGTTGGGGAGAGTGAGAGTGGGAGTGTGTGTGTTGGAGGGGAGTGAGAGCGAGAGTGTGTGTGTGTCGGGGGGCAGTGAGAGCGAGAGTGTGTGTGGTGGGGAGTGAGAGCGAGAGTGTGTGTGTTGGTGGGGGAGTGAGAGCGAGAGTGTGTGTGTTGGGGGGAGTGAGCGAGTGTGTGTGTTGGGGGGAGTTAGAGCAAGAGTGTGAGTTGGTGGGGAGTGAGAGCGAGAGTGTGTGTGTGTATAGGGGGGAGTGAGAGCAACAGTGTGTGTTGGGGGGGGGAGTGAGTGCGAGTGTGTTTGTGGGGATTTAGGGTGAGTGTGTGTGTGGGGGGGGAGTGAGGGTGAGAGTGCTTGTGCGGGGGGAGTGAGAGCGAGAGCGAGAGTGTGTGTGTGTTGGGGAGTGAGAGCGAGAGTGTGTGTGTGGGGGTAGTGAGAGCGAGTGTGTGTGTGGGAGAAGTGAGAGCGAGTGTGTGTGTTGGGGGAGTGAGAGCGAGTGTGTTTGTGGGGATTTAGGGTGAGTGTGTGTGGGAGGGATTGAGGGTGAGAGTGCTTGTGCGGGGGCATTGAGAGCGAGTGTGTGTGTGTGTTGGGGGGGAGTGAGAGCGAGAGTGTGTGGAGGGGTGAGTGAGAGCGAGTGTGTGTGCGAGGAGGGAGTGCGAGTGTGTGTGTGCGAGAAGTGAGTGCGCGTGTGTGTGTGGGGGGGGAGAGCAAGTGTGTGTGGAGGGGGGAGTGAGAGCGAGTGTGTGTGTCGGGGGGGAGTGAGAGCGAGTGTGTGTGTGCGAGGAGTGAGTGCGAGTGTGTGGGGGGGAGTGAGAGCGACTGTGTGTGGAGGGGGGAGTGAGAGCGAGAGTGTGTGTGGGGGGAGTGAGAGCGAGTGTGTGTGCGAGGAGTGAGTGCGAGTGTGTGTGTGGAGGGGGAGTGAGAGCGAGTGTGAGTGTGGGGGGAGTGAGAGCGAGTGTGAGTGTGGGGGGAGTGAGAGCGAGTGTGAGTGTGGGGGGAGTGAGAGCGAGTGTGAGTGTGGGGGGAGTGAGAGCGAGTGTGAGTGTGGGGGGAGTGAGAGCGAGTGTGAGTGTGGGGGGAGTGAGAGCGAGTGTGAGTGTGGGGGGAGTGAGAGCGAGTGTGAGTGCGGGGGGAGTGAGAGCGAGTGTGAGTGCGGGGGGAGTGAGAGCGACTGTGAGTGCGGGGGGAGTGAGAGCGAGTGTGAGTGTGGGGGGGAGTGAGAGCGAGTGTGAGTGTGGGGGGAGTGAGAGCGAGTGTGAGTGTGGGGGGAGTGAGAGCGAGTGTGAGTGTGGGGGGAGTGAGAGCGAGTGTGTGTGCGAGGAGTGAGTGCGAGTGTGTGTGTGTTGGGGGGTGGAAAGAGCAAGTGTGTGTGGGGGGGGAGTGAGAGCGAGTGTGTGTGTGGAGGGGGGAGTGAGCGAGAGTGTGTGTGGAGCGGGGTGTGAGAGCGAGAGTGTGTGTGTTGGGGGGAGTGAGAGCGAGAGTGTGTGTGGAGGGGGGTGTGAGAGCGAGAGTGTGTGTGTGGGGGGAGTGAGAGCGAGAGAGTGTGTGGGGGGAGTGTGAGCGATGTGTGTGGAGGGGGAGTGAGAGCGAGTGTGTGTGTGTGTTGGGGGGGAGTAAGAGCGAGAGTGTGTGTGTGGGGGTAGTGAGAGCGAGTGTGTGTGTGGGGGGAGTGAGAGCGAGAGAGTGTGTGGGGGGAGTGTGAGCGAGATTGTGTGTGGAGGGGGAGTGAGAGCGAGTGTGAGTGTGGGGGGAGTGAGAGCGAGTGTGAGTGTGGGGGGAGTGAGAGCGAGTGTGAGTGTGGGGGGAGTGAGAGCGAGTGTGAGTGTGGGGGGAGTGAGAGCGAGTGTGAGTGTGGGGGGAGTGAGAGCGAGTGTGAGTGTGGGGGGAGTGAGAGCGAGTGTGAGTGTGGGGGAGTGAGAGCGAGTGTGAGTGTGGGGGGAGTGAGAGCGAGTGTGAGTGTGGGGGGAGTGAGAGCGAGTGTGAGTGTGGGGGGAGTGAGAGCGAGTGTGAGTGTGGGGGGAGTGAGTGAGTGTGTGGAGAATGAGAGTGAGTGTGTGTGTGTGTGAGTGGGGGGAGTGAGAGCGAGTGTGTGTGTGTGAGTGGGGGGAGTGAGAGCGAGTGTGTGTGTGTGTGAGTGGGGGGAGTGAGAGCGAGTGTGTGTGTGTGGCAGGAGTGAGAGCAAGTGTGTGTGTGTGGCGGGAGTGAGAGCGAGAGTGTGTGCGCGGCAGGAGTGAGAGCGAGTGTTTGTGTGTGAGGGGAGTGAGAGCGAGTGTGAGTGTGTTGGGGGGGAGTGAGCGAGTGTGAGTGTGGGGGGGAGTGAGAGCGAGTGTGTGTGTGTGGAGGGGGGAGTGAGAGCGAGTGTGTGTGCGGGGGGAGTGAGAGCGAGTGTGTGTGTGAGGGGACTGAGAATAGTGAGAGTGGGGTGGAGGGAGAGCGAGTGTGTGTGTGTGGGAGGGAGCGCGAGAGTGTGTGTAGAGGGGAAGTGAGAGTGAGTGTGTGTGTGTGGCAGGAGTGAAAGCGAGTGTGTGTGAGGGGGAGTGAGCGAGAGTGTGTGTGTCGGGGAAATGAGGGTGAGAGTGTTTGTGCGGGGGGAGTGAGGATGAGAGTGTCTGTGTGGGGAGTGAGAGCGAGAGTTTGCGGGGGGATTGAGGGTGAGAGTGTGCGGGGTGTGAGAGCGAGAGTGTGTGTGTGGGGGGGAGTGAGAACGAGTGTAGGGGGGAGTGAGAGCGAGTGTGTGTGGGGGGAGTGAGAGCGAGTGTGTGTGTGTGGGGGAGTGAGAGCGAGTGTGTGTGGGGGGGAGTGAGAGTGGGAGTGTGTGTGTTGGAGGGGAGTGAGAGCGAGAGTGTGTGTGTGTCGGGGGGAAGTGAGAGCGAGTGTGAGTGTGGGGGGAGTGAGAGCGAGTGTGAGTGTGGGGGGAGTGAGAGCGAGTGTGAGTGTGGGGGGAGTGAGAGCGAGTGTGAGTGTGGGGGGAGTGAGAGCGAGTGTGAGTGTGGGGGGAGTGAGAGCGAGTGTGAGTGTGGGGGGAGTGAGAGCGAGTGTGAGTGTGTGTGGGGAGTGAGAGCGAGTGTGAGTGTGTGTGGGGGGAGAGTGAGAGCGAGTGTGAGTGTGTGTGGGGGAGAGTGAGAGCGAGTGTGAGTGTGGGGGGAGTGATAGCGAGTGTGAGTGTGGGGGGAGTGAGAGCGAGTGTGAGTGTGGGGGGAGTGAGAGCGAGTGTGAGTGTGGGGGGTGTGAGAGCGAGTGTGAGTGTGGGGGGAGTGAGAGCGAGTGAGAGTGTGGGGGGTGTGAGAGCGAGTATGAGTGTGGGGGGAGTGAGAGCGAGAGAGTGTGTGTGGGGGGAGTGAGAGCGAGAGAGTGTGTGTGGGGGGAGTGAGAGCAAGTGTGTGTGTGGGGGGAGTGAGAGCGAGAGTGTGTGTGGAGGGGGGAGTGAGAGCGAGTGTGTGTTGGGGGGAGTGAGAGCAAGTGTGTGTGTGGGGGGAGGAGTGAGAGCGAGATTGTGTGTGGAGGGGGGAGTGAGAGCGAGTGTGTGTGCGGGGGGAGTGAGAGCGAGTGTGTGTGTGAGGGGATTGAGAATAGTGAGAGTGGGGGGGAGGGAGAGCGAGTGTGTGTGTGTGGCAGGAGTGAAAGCGACTGTGTGTGTGTGGGGGGGAGTGAGCGAGAGTGTGTGTGTGTGTGGGGTGAGTGAGAGCGAGTGAGTGTGTGTGGGAGGGAGCGCGAGAGTGTGTGTAGAGGGGGAAGTGAGAGCGAGTGTG